>WUQG02288717.1:0-89324 GCA_011317285.2 Androctonus mauritanicus | reverse complement strand
GGTATATAAAATAAAATGAATCATTCATGGCTTGTCTTGTATGATGATGATGAAAACCGACGTAAATTTAACAATTAAGTTACAGATTTGTTGGAGTGATAAGCCTTAAGCAAGGACGATTAAGCAGGAGGTTTAACGTTGCTTCGGGCGCGACATCACTGACAAGATTCTTATTGATGCTAATATGAGTAACACGGATCGTCTCAAGAGAAACGAGAGATTCTGCAAGACAGAAGTGGTAAAATTACATATAAATTAATGTTTAACTTTCTCTCTCCTTATTTGAATTCGCTTTCCATTTTTTATAACAACATTTGCCGTTGCTAGTTAAATATTTAAATTAATAAATTTAGTAAAAAAGAATTTAATGTGAAAAACAAAAGTGTAGTGATAAAGCGATAAGAAAAGTTACAAATATTTATAACATGTTGTTTATGTTGTGTTTTGGGAAGTGTGTAGACGGACAGGAAGGTGATACGAGAGAAAATTGATCCCTAGTCACGTCTTAATGGATATCTAAGATTTGGGGTGTGAACGATAAGAATCTTGAGCGCTCCAACGGAATAAAATATCGCTATCCGTTCTACTTCAGATGTAACATCAGTATAAGTGTTTACAAAAGCAAAAACCTCTTTAAATCACACGCATTTTAAGCATGCTTCCCGAGAGAATTCACACAGGAACATCCAGGGATATAAATAGTTGTACTTTTTGCCATAAATATCATAAATTGAACTTGGGCTTAAAAAGAAATTCGTATTTTTATTTTTGGCAAAGAAAGTCAATTTAAAATTTTATATAATTTAAAGAGAAAACAAGTTTGGCTAACTAAATTTGGTAGAAGAAGTTAAAAAGTTTAATAGAATTAACTCTTTCTCGAGGTAAGAAAAAAATCTAAACATCAAGAAACGACAGAAGTTTATTGTAGTTTCCGTAATCTAGCGGTCTTCAAAGTCCAGTTTAGTTTCTAAAACGAGTATAACCTTCTAGAAGAGTAAATATAGCCTATATCAAGAAAACTTCCCCCCCATTCTATTACAGTTCCGATTCCGAAGACCATGTGCTCTCTGATTGCATGGTTTTCAACAGACAGAAATGTTTGTTGGGATTGAACGAATCTTTATTGCTTTAACAAAAGCATATCCAGGCTTATTTCGTGATATTCCAGAAATAGTTAAGGATAAAATCGATAGTTCTGTCTCGAATAACATTTGTTCATTGCCTTGTAGTAATTTCTATTTTATTCTATCAGTTGTTTCCAAAGAGAAAGAGGAAAAAAAAAACGTTTCTATTGAAAACTACAGTATCGATTGTAATTTTCTTTTTTATCTTAAAATATGAGCAAACAAGTCGATCAGATAAAATCAGATTTTTGTAAAGTAAAGAAACTCAAATCGAAAAGATGGTGCGCTCACACACAAAAGTTTCTAGAGAATTTTTATCTTTTAACAAATTAATTATTTGTTTTCTTAATTCCGAAATTTCTAATCAGATTTTATGCATAGATGAAATTGTTGGTTTGGTTCTGTCGGAACATTGTTTTAATGATGTTATTCCGATGAAACATTTGTAAGCGATGTTTTTTTTTAATTTTTTATTATTTTTTTATTTTTATCTGAAAATAATTAATGCCAAAATGTTGTGTACTTTCCATTATTTAATTGTTAACGGTGATAATTATTGCTTTTTAGTTTTAACGGAATGCGGTAATTTCTCCGCTAGATAAATATTCTGAGAAAATTTCCAATTAATAGAGGAAAAAAAACTGTAATTTTTTAATTAACACAAACTGTGATTATATTTATTTCTTGTAGTTTTTTTTATAACAGTTTGCTTTTTTTTACTTTATATCTAATATATTACGTTTACACGGCTCTAAACTCTACGATATAATAGTTTATGTTAGAGAGTAGAACAACTGTGATCACGCAAAGTGTTTTATACGACTATTTTCCACTCACGATTATAGAAAATCGATGAATAATTATCATTTTCTTACCATTTAACCGGAATTGTTGGAAAATTCCATTTGTTAAAATTATATTTATTACTGTTATCAAATGTTACTGAACGTTAAAAGTTTGTTGAAATATTTTTTCTTTTTTTAATATAAACTTATGGAAGCATTCTAGATGTAACAACATAGATTCATGAGCATTTTCGCGAAATATTTACTATTAGAATAATTAATTATTTTAGGCAATAACAGATAAACATGGATTTAAGTTAGAATGGCTTACCTCAAGCTATGTTATACGGTTTAGTTGTCGACAGATTATAATAACAATAAAAAAAAATTTCTTGACAGGGGATGTTTTTTCAAAGAAAAATACTTTCTCTTTTAACAAGCACAAGAGTTGTTGTCTCCCAAAGTTTGTCTGGTAACTATGCCCTTTCTAGCACATGGATCTTGGTTATCATTTGAAAAACGACTTGTTTCCAAGGGATGACGCGTTATAGATCATTCAGTAAAGTTCTTTCTAAGTTCAGTGCAGCGTATTGAGTGTTTTTTTTTTTCATATCCTTAATAGTTACCACATCTAATCAGAAGTTGTTGGGTAATTTCCTCGTCCATTGTAAAATAACTTTATTATGTAAATTTTAAAAATCTGTCTGAAACAGGCCAAATAGTACATCTTATCCATTTGTTTTCCGTGCATTTACAAAGCTAGTTTATTAAATCAGTAATGGTATATGAGGGAATTTTTACTTTCATATATCACATCTGGGTTATCTTGAAAATTTTCAATAATTTAAAACTTAAATTTAATAAGACAGCATGCAATTCAATCTTCATCTAATGCTAATATATGCGATTTGCATCTGAAATACTGACGTTAAGATATATATAAATATTTTTATATATCTTTTTTCCTTTAATCGGATGACGAAAGTTTTGCTAAAATGAGAAAACAGCATCAAATTTTTTAATATAATCACTTTTACAAGCAACAATTCCGGAGAGAGCACTCCATCAACCAATACTGTCATTGTATCCTGATCTGTAGTCCAGCCGAGTCTGTAGTATTTATTTAATATTTGACTTTTTATGAAATGTTGCTCGATGTTTCATCATTCAGTGACAGTTCCCAATATGAGGATGGTAAAAGTGAAGTTTGATAAAAAAACATTTTATGCAACTGGCTCTTTTGATAAGAATATTCCCTAAGAATAATATACAAAAAAATCTAGAGAAAATGATCTTTTTTCTGTTTGAATAGTCAAAATTCAATATTTTATACATTTTTTTATTATTATTTTTTATATGCTTTTTTTATTTAATTTCAGAATATTGCGAAAAACTAGAAATTATATTATTTATTATATAGTTTTAATAGGACGTAATGCGGATTGTTTCTGTTCCATTTTAAATTGTATTATTTTTTATAAATATATATTTTCTTATAAAATTATAAAATTTATACTACGTGATCGAAACAAACTGTTGGGTTTATCGAATTTAGTTGTGGAATTTTTTTATATAAAGAAAGAAAATCTGTTTAAGTTTGCGAAGTCTACTTCATTATAATGTAAACATCTGCGGGCATTCTTTCGCATTAAATTTCGATAAAAACTTTAAAATATTTTCTACCTCTCTTTTTTTAAGATAATAATAATAATAATTCTAAATATATATATATGTGCATTATTCATTTACTTAAAGCTTAAAAATAATATTAATCCAAACAAATACATCTACGAAGTACAAATTAATTACTTTGCATGAATTCTAATATTAAAATTTTAATATCTAATCTCGCTACTTTTTTTTTAATGTTTAAACTACGGAGGAAAAAAAATCATTTTTTAATAATTATATCTCTGTATTAATTAATGTATCACATTTTCATCAAAAATTTAATTATACAAGTTGCTGAATTATATTAAAAAAAATTCGCACATCATACTTCATTCTCTTAAAAATAAATATTTTGATATTTACATTGGACATTTTTTATTTTATTTTTACCCGTTTTCTTGGGTATTTACTCTTTACTACGGTTTGTTTTATAAAAAAAAAAGAGTAGAAATTTTGTTAAGCCATCAGTTAAAACAAGTTTTCTTTGCTTTATTAAAATATTTTAATTTTTAATAAAACTTATCAAGTTAACATTCTAATTAACGGGGCGTAAGTTGGAGAAATTATTTAGATTAAATCGTACACGTCTAGGTTAGGCATATTTATAATAATATTTTCTACTCTTCCATTAATAATTAAGAAAAATAGCATTAGTCTAATCAAATTTAATTTATTGATCATTTAAATTTTCAAATTTGAATATAAAATTTTAATTGCGTTATAATTTTATTCGGATATGGCTTCATTATTATTGCAATCAGTCGAGTAAACAAAGTCGATAGTTCCGATAAGCAATCTTTAACGTGAATAACAACTATATTCAAATTTATAATTTTCTAAATCAGTATTCTGGATACGTAGGCTGCTGTTCGCATTTCGTGTACGAAACCCGTTAAAATCACCTATATATTTTAGAAGGAAAAAAAGGAAAAAAAAAAATTGATAGAATATAGAAGGAGACGTGATGATAAGCTCTTTGTATTTTTCACGTATAGTTAGGAAAATTCAAAGAAATCTAATTGATTGTTTAACAGAATTACTACAATTGTTCGGAAAGTCTTTGTTCAAAGAATAGCTCGGAGCGAAACAACAAACGTCTTTCAACTTAACCGTATCTCCTATATAAATTGATCGGTGATATTCTACTTTGCCAAAATGCAAATGCGGCAATATTTTGAGAGAATTTTATTCCTTACTCAATAGAAAAGTTTAATTCGATAACGCTGTAAAAAAAAAGAGAAGCAGAGAATGTTAAAAAAAAAAAAAAATTAAAACCTACAAAACTACAAAACAAAACTACTATGGATTTTTCTATATATTACAAAAGTGAACAAACCGAAAACATTTAAAATTTTGCTTCACCGTTTCGGTGTGATTTTTAAACCAATCAGCCAAAGGAAAACATAATTTAGTTTTATTCTTTTTTGACCCGAAAACGAAAACCGAGTAATGTTTTGATTGACGATCAGACGATCAGTCGATTGACCTCTTTAGTTAATCAACGGAAGGAAGGCATGGTTCGATTTTTGTAAGTACATTCGAAGTTTGACCACGAAATTTTTTATTTATTTATTTATTTTTTTGATATGTTATACCGATACGCCGATAATCAATTGCACTTCATCCATCCAATACATAGTTATGTATACTGTGTATCAATGTTAGTAGTGGTGATCGATAACGGTTAAAATTCAAAGACCATACTGGAAAATAAAACTTAAATTCGGTAAATCGATAGGTTAAACATTGTCTATAAACGTTATGTATCATTAATATTCCAATATCACTTCTCTAGAACATTTATGCCACGAAGGAACATTGCGTCGTGTCAACTTAATTGATTTATCCGATTCTGATTGCAATAATAATCAATCTTTCATTTACTATTAAAGTTATTAAATAAATTTAATATTCTAAGCATAATAATGTGAAAATTAAAAAAAAAAAAAAAAAAATGTATGTTTTCTAACAGAAAAATACATTATACACGCTGTTTAAGTCTTTAAAATAATCCGAATTTTTTTTATAAACGACTTCATAAAATGTATCACCAGCATCGTCATCATCATCATATTATTATTTTTATCTATTAGAATTTTATACAGTGTAATCTTTTCAATATTAATGGGCCAAGTGTACATTAAAATCTTTATAGAACATTATTTATATCGCATATAAAAGTAAAGTTTTATTTCGGCCAATTTTTATTGCTCAACTTTGGAGCCGAGATGATATTTTTAAAGTAATAAATATCAACAACTTTTATAACCAAGATTCTCTCTCTTTCTGTAGTATCAGAAGCCTGTTTTTTTTCTTTTTTTTTGTGACCCAAACAGGGAGAGTTATATTGTTCTCCATGCGAACACTCGTGCGAAATATTATTTAGAGAAGAGATCGTGGTATTAAGTTTGATAGCCTGCTCTTCGTGATTTGAATTTTAATATAGGATATATTGCAATACCCAGACTCGTTCCATGGAATATTTCGGATATCAGAAACGCTTTAAACATCAAATATTTTAATATATTTCTTCTTTTATTTATTGCATTAATTATTCTTAAATATCCGAAACTTAATCATTAGGCATTAAAGCGTAAAATATTAAAGTGTGACACGAAAAGTGGTAATTCTAACAAAACAAGAATTTAGTTGGACAAACAAAACCAGAATGTATAAAGACTAAAGTAATTTAGTTTGGCAATTAAATTCACTTTTATTACGTTATAATATTCAGCATGTAAAATATTCAAGAGGATATTATCATGTTTATATCCTACGCATCTGCATAAATATCCGAATAAATAGTTTTCTTTTATGATGAAAACTGTTATTCTATGTAAATATTTCTACGAATCTTTCCAGTTAAAATTATCATAACTGTCGTAATGTATAAGCGAAGTTTTATTATTTATCCCCAAAATTGTAAATTTGAACTATTTGTGGTCTTTCAAACTGTTAAAACATATAAAAATAAAGTTAAAAAATATATATATTTACTTTATTCTTTTAATCTCATAGACTTTCGATATACCAACATCTATTCACTTCCGTCCGCAGTCGCCATCTTATTTCAATATTTATTTACATTAATCTATCTGTGTGGCATCCATGCTCTATTTTGAGAATTGCTCATTTACTTAATTTGATAAGTTTATTTATTATTTTTCTTTATGCCATCATTTTATTGCCGAATTTGAGTTTGTTCCTACACACTGGATATATTCGCCAGTAATATATTCAGTATAAATATTTAAATATATGTCATTTCTTTTCACAATACGAAATCGTAAAATAAAATAAAATCTCAAAAAGTTTGAATTGTTTTTTTTTTTTAACTTGGCATTATTTTCTTTTCTTGTTTTTTTTTTATATTTTGTGTGTCGTTATCTGCATCAGTCGTGCAGCAGGGAGGAAGTAACCAGAAATACGGAACATCATCCGGTTTCTAGAAACTTTAGAATTATATTATTAATTTATAAATATTTATCGATTATAATTAATAATATATATATAAAATACATAAACATATTTTTATGAATTTTTGTTATATTTAAAATTTTCCGCTTAATTTATATAAATTTTAAAATTTTCTAAAATAACGAAAATTAATTTATAAATTGATAATAAATTTAGATAAGTACATTTTTAGGAATATTTTCATCATTAAAATTTTGCGCTTAATTTAGAATTTTCTGAAATACGGAATGTCGTCCGGATTTTAGAGAATTAAGAATTATATTGTTAATTAATAAATATTTATCGACGATAATTAATAAAATTATATATAAAAAATATCTTTAATAATATTTTACCATTAAAATTCTGCGCTTAATTTATTCACTTTAAAATAATTTCAAATTTTTCTATTAAGATGATAAAAATTCCAGAATGATTTCGGAAAATTCTCTCGCATATTCAATCTAATGATATATTTTTTTCTACATTAAATTTTGAAACTAAAAATTTAGAAAGTCTTCTAACAGAAACTTTTATCTTTATTAGATTCATAATATTTAGCATTTTTAAACACAGAACGTCTAGCGTAAAATAAATATTATTTTATTTTATTTTTTTATTATTTTACCAACCGTTGGCATTAATAAATGTCTTGGTACCGACAAATGCTCTCAGTAAACAATAAGCTTCATTAATAAATTCATACGTAATTTTCGCATGATTTTAAGACCTCTTTAAACGGCATTGTAATAATCTCTCCGTACGTGAATTTTGTAAATTTCTGCATATTAATCTTCCACTTGATAATCTTTCTATCAGCAAACTTTGATAAATCTGCTATAGATATTTATTACACGTAACAGTTGATACTCATTAATAATTCATGATGTTAGAAATATGGATCCTTCTCTCAAGATTAGCACGTAGTATCGAAGAGAAGAAGATTCGTATAAATTGACTGCAAAAATAATTTTCGTCTTTTAAGTTTCTCGATTAAATTTATGTGGTCAAACGGGAATTGTATACGAAACTAAGTTAAAATTAATTTTAAAAATGATCAATAAAATTAAACGGTTTCTTCTTCATCTTCTTCTTCTCTCTCTCTCTCTTTCTCTAAGTCTAAATAAATATTACAGAAACTTAATTAAATTTCAAAATAATAGTAAAAATCTACTACTAGTTTATTGTTCCGTACAAAATCCTCACGGCACTGTATTTAATTTAAAATTGTAAAAAGTTTCAAATAAATCAGTTTATCGTGAATTTTATCGATTTATTTTTTTTTTATATATTCCTTTCTTTAGATATATCTTGTTTGCTGATATCGTTTTTCCAAGTTTACACAAAGAAGAAAAATATTTTTATTGATAATCGCTAATTAGGATTGAAAGGAAATTTGTTGTTTATATTGTAAAACAAAAATATTAATTCTATATTAATTAAAAATTTATTTATTTTACCAATAAACGATAAAAATTTGATTTAATTAACATTAACTTAATATTTAAAATTTTATATATAAAATAATTAACAAACTGTATGTCTATTAAACGATTTTTTAATATAACTTTTTAATATTTAATCCATATTTTAGAGAAAAATTGGGGAAGAGATTATTTAGTTAAAGCATTAAAAAATTTTTTCGTACAGAAATTTTATCTGTAGTATCTTTTGAATAACCGATGCTGAAGTTCATCATTCTATAAAAAAGTACTCGAAGCTTTTGTGACTCGAGTTATGCATTTTTTTTACTACTTGATGTGGATTATATTTGAGTATATCATTAAAAATCTTTGTTAGTGAGTGGGATTTTTAGATTTTCGATATATAATCTGTCTTTTCTTCCAAGAACAATTTTATAATAGCTACCATACTAAAGAATTATTTCTGTTAATAAAATTATTTGATAAAATTTGTTTATTTCAAATTTTTATGCAATAAATGCATTTCAATTACTTGATAAAATTTGCTTTGCGTATATATTTGATCAAAATTTCACATGCAGAAACAATGTGATAAATAATCATAAAATACTCTTAAATGATACACATTTAGACAGCAGTGAGGTCAGAAATATAAATATCTTTTTAAAGTTTGTTACGAACTCCTAGAAAACTTTTGAGCTATTGGGTCCAAAACAAAATTAATTTTATGTCTACATATTTACTTTGTTCGTCCATCATCAACTCCTAAATTAAATATAGCACAGTACTATAAAGATTTTAAGGATTTATTCCTTATTGTCCATGAATGTCTTATTAATTTTGAGAAATCTAATTTCAAGATGGTGGCACGTCAAAAAAAAGAAGCCGCAGTTTGAAACATTAAAATGCCTATATCTCATAAAATATTTGACTTATTTATATAATATTAGATTATTTGAAGTAATTTTAAATATATTTTACAATAATGAAGCTAAAAAACCACTATTCGTGTTGTTTATTCTGTTAGGTCGTTTACATATCTCAAAAGCATAAGAGCTTATGACATTTACATTCTGAGTTTTCTTTCCATTTTATTCCAACTCTATGAGTAATAATTTAAACTTTTTATGTAGTCCTGTTGAAATTTCAAGACTTTTCTATACATTTGAAACTATTTGTTACACACCAAAGCTATTAAGATCATTTTAAAAGCTTCTTTTTATGTATAAAAATAGCTATAATGTTACTTACCAACAACGAAAGCTTTTCCTGCATTTTTTTAAAACTTTATTTTGGTTCCTGATGTGCAACAAACCATATGCCAGTAATTATTATCTTAATTTATTGTTTCAGTTACTCTCAAGCAAAAATTGCATAACGTTTTCAAGTCTAAATGACATTACAGCAATTTTTAATTTAAATAATTGTTTAACGCGGATCCATAAATAAATTTAAATTATTTCTTTAGGAAAAAAAAATTATTCCTTTGAAAATAGAAAGTTAAAAAAAAGACAAAAACTTTCAAATAATTTAAAACTTCACGAAATTAAATAAAATTATTACATTTTTTGATCATGTTTATGCTATTTCGAATTTTTTGTGTCATTAACTAAAAGCCATTTTCTAAACGTGATAATTTCATCAACATGGTAACATTAAAAATGTTTTTCTTCTTTTTTTTTATCATTTTGTTACTCTAAAAAATTGAATCTAACTGACATTACCAATGCATCTCTAGATACACAAATTAAATTTGGTTAAAAATAACAGCAATTTAAATTATCAATGCTAAAAGCAAACATTATATTTAATAATAAAAGTAATAATAATAATGATAATAATAATAATATCCATTCTTACGTTTCGCTATCTTTTAAACAATGCGATAAATTCTTAGAAAAATGCCAAAAGAAAATTATTATCTCATAAGTTCTCTCTCTTCTTTTTTATTTATTTATTTTTTTTCTCTTTGTAGCAGAGTAAAGTGGATTTCAGATCTCACTTATATTTTCCAAAATCTGATTTTTGTATTTTTGAAAAATATCTTATATTTTACGAAAACCGAATCACTAACATTTTTTAAAACCATTTACGAAAACTAGAAAGTATGAAAATGTTATATATAACAACCTCCTACCTTATAACACCCACGGGAATATATATGTTGCAATATTATAGCATTAGCAACCTCTTGTAGTTGTCGTGTGAAGAAAATATGAGATAAAATTGAATGTTTACCGTTCTGATCTCACTTTCTTTAATAGAAAAACTTTTATGTGTTTAAAATAAAATCTTTAAAAAAAAATGAAAATATTGTTAGGTGCTAGTTTTCATATTCGATATAGTTTATAAGTATTTTTTAATGAAACTATAATAAAGATTATTCGAAACATTAGTGTTTTGTGATGTGATAGCAAAAGTTTAGTTCCACTGAGCGTAACTGTTATAGCTGTCCACAATTTCCCATGTGAACAATTACCATCTCTCTTCTAGTAATTTCGTCCTGCTTGGCTGATTCTTGCGATGCTGCATCACTGGATACATCGATATACTTATGGTTAACACGTTGTGATATGTAAACTCGCTAAGAACTCACCAATTATCTGTTTTACACTGTTTACCTTTAATCATATAATGTTAAAATAATCATTTAATTTATTTTTTAAATTCGCTCTTCGTTATACAAATATATCAAAAATTCTCTTCTACTGTGTTAAACAGTATCTTTATTTATTTATTTGTTACTCTAAAATAGAATTGTGCGTAGAAGAAAATTAAAAAATATTTTTAAATGGTTACACGAGAAAAAATAATTTTTTTAACTGTTAATCTTTAGAGTATGATTACTTTTTAAGTATTTCCAATGCATTTTATTATTTTTTTCTTAAATAAAAATAATTTGAGAAATATTATAACAGAAACTTTTACAAAATTAATTTTTTTTTAATAATTAATGATTAAAAAAAAGATATTGAATTTTAATGACATTTATTACATTTCATAAATTCTCACCACTTCATACACGAAATTTTCTATCAAATTTAAGCACAGGAGATTACCACTTATAACATTAGTTTACGATGAATATTAGAGGAAAAAAATACATTAAAAATGCTTTAAAATTACTCACCTCATTAGGGATATTTCCAGTATGCTTATCTCTTGTTGAAATGCGTTTGATAGAATCTCTTATTTCTCTAAATTTAGATAAAGCTATCACAAAGTAAGGCTGGGAGCATCCTTATCTCTTTGCTATTCATAAAATTCTTATTTTCTTCATGATAAATTACTTATATAATTATTTTTAATAAAGAATTAACTGTAAATTTTATACAGGTATTAACAATGTTACAACTCTTAGTTGTTTGCCTTTTATTATATTAAAGCTCTATAAATAATGAAAAAGTAATAATTCGAGCACATTCATTTTTTTTAAACTTTTGGGGATGCTAAAAATGTGCATCAGTTAAACAACGTGAATATTTTTTAAAGGAATTCTGATAAAAATAGTCTTTCCAGTTCCATCAAGATTAAAACGTAATTTGTTTTATGTGATTCTTCTATAGATAAATTTATTACAAAGGCGATTATTTAATGCTTTACTTACTTAAAACTCGAGCTTGGGCTTATAATAAGAATAATTTCTGTCATAATTCCCGAAACCGCAGCGCTAGGATGATGATATTGAATGATTTTAATTCTTTTAATCTGTTAATCTCTCTCCGGATTTGAGCTGAATCATTAAAATAAAATGATTTCTTGCTTAATTATTTTTCTAGTTTATAAATAGAATTTTATATTATTTAACGAATAAAATCGGTAAATAATAACACTTGATATTTATTTAAATAAAAAAAATATTTTTATATTAAATATTTGCTGTTTTCTTAAAATATTTAAACAAGTTTAATTTTATATAGGCTATATGTATATAGTATATGTTTATAAAAGAATAAAATTTCAAAATGTTAGTAAGATAAATGGTTTTAAGTTAGAAGAAGTTTTTATATATAAAGCTGCATTTCGTCTCTGTTTAGAATATAAGTCAAAAAAGAATAATGAAAGTAATTCAAATAGTTTTCGTCAACTTTATCCATTACTAGAGAAGAAGAGGATGTCATTTTGTGGGTCAGTCCATTACACGTTGAAAAGTAGTTACTCGTTTGTGGGTTGTGCAACGTTAAGAAAACGTTTATCAAGAAGAATAAACGACATTCATTTAAGAAAAATGAAAGAGATGAAGCTATAGCTAGAGGGGATGGGCGCAGAAACTATACACTTTGTATAGCGTGGTTGCTTAAAACGACGATTGACAGCGCTTGCCTGGTTCAGTACAGGTCGACCGAGTGTCGCCAGTTTGCAACAGACCAGCATTCTGAACTGACTGAATCTCTGCTCAGACGTTCTGCCGTTGGATATGATGCAGTCGTTACTAGTAAGAGCTCAAGCCAAGTCGGAGAGAAGAAGTTCTAGCTTGGATTGTTCGTTTGCGCGAACAGTACTCCCCTGGACACGGTGAGTATACCTTAACTACTGTTCTACGTCCGAGGGATGTTGGGGATTGTGCCTCCTGCTCCTCAATCGTTATCGCTGCAGATTCTGCTCTTTCCGAAACTTCCTTCTTGTATTTTTTTAACTATTTTACGCCATAAAACAGTCGCATTTTTTAAATTTATCGATCGTATGCGGAATCGGTAAGATCTCTATGCAGTTTTTTTTTTTAATTCGAATTTTTTTAGGTATTATATACCTAATTATAGGTATAGCCTATAATACCTAAAAAAATTCGAAAATCGAACCTAAAATTATATATAATTTTTTAATTTTTTATTATAATAATATTATTATTATTGATATTATATTTTTCTATTCCGAATTTTAAGTTTAAGTTTAAAAGTATGTAACGGAATATTTTTTAAGTATAACAAATTCAACAAGTTTTTAAAACTTTAAATATTCTAAACTCCTTACCTTATTTTAATCTGATTGCGTGATTCTATACTATTAATCACGACACCGAAAATATGAACTTTTATAGTAATAAATAATTTTCTTTAGTAATAATAATGTCAAAAATATTAATAAATTTGTTTAAAACATTTTTTTTTTGTTTTGTTATATTTTAACCAAACAAATAAAAAAAATTGCCCTTTTGTTTACTTAATATTTTTCAAGAAGCTTTTTAAACTAATTAAATTCGTAATTACGCCTAACTTTAATATTAACTAGTTTATTTTATTTTATTTTTTTCATATATTTATATATTATTTTTACTGAAGAGAACTGTTGAGAATGCTAATTAACTTACTTTAAAATTTAATTTTAATCTTGTTAGACGTTTAAAAAATTATGTTTATGCTGTTAATTAGATTAAGAGGTTCAAGTTATTCGACTTTAAACAAATTTCATATATATCTGTGTACATACACAAGATATATTTCTATACTTATATTCCAAGCAGCCATTAAGCTTTCTTTCTAAAAGGATCTTGTTCCACGAAACGAAACACGACTCTGATGTGATTCAGCCAAATATTTTCCAAATCTGAAAAAGTCTTTCGTGACACGAATGATAAAAAGATATTGGTGAACGTGGTAAAGTAAAAAAAAAAGAAAAAAAAGCTAAAAATTTACTGTTATCTGTCACGTTTAGGTATAGACGTTTAAGAGAAAAAAAACCTTACGAGTAAAGAATACGTAAGAAAAAAATAAAAAATAAAAATTGTCTTGGAAACAAGTAAGAAAAAAAAGCAATCTTTATAGAAGGATATAAAAAAAATGGCGTGATGTCGACGAAATGCTTTGGTCTTTATTGTATTTTAAGTATAAGAAAACTGAAAGACATTCATTTCGAGAACTTTTGTGTAATTTTGACATCTTCTCAACACAATGACGTAGAAGCTATTTCTGTAAAGACACAATACAATACCGAAAATGGCTCTCAAAACAGACACAATATTTCATCTGCAGAATTTTATCCTTTATTTAAATTTTATGCAGAAAACATATCAAAAATTATTAAATTTCCTCTGTTTGTTCGACCACATAAAGATGCCTTATCGTTAGCGTTAAATCTTCAAATGCACACTTTTATCTTTAAATATATATTATATTTATACAAATAATTTAATAAAATATATTCTTATTATTATAAACATACATTTGAATAATAAATTTTTGAGGAAGATATTATAAAATTCTTCTGTTATGATTTCTTCAATGATTAAATTTTCTGGCATGGTTTCAATAATTTTTTTTTTGGATCCGTAAAGTTTTACTTGTAATCAAACTGATTATGTTTGCAGAAACTATTAATTAAATGTAACTTTATACGACAAAAAACCATTGATCTATATACCCAAATAGCTTTCGTCAATATGAAACTGTAACATTACTCAAAGTTGAATGTTTTTTGAAAAATTCGATTTTATTTTTTTTTAAATTTATTAAAAATTTACTTGACTTGTCAAAATAATAATAATATAGCATGCGTTAAATTTTTATTTAGAAAACTGAATCGCAAACATTTCTTAAACTTTATAAAATTTCGAAAAATATCTTAACGCATAACGGAACTGAACCGAAACGAAGGTATATATATTACACGAAATTTATTTTATTTTTCAAAGTTTATTATATTTAATTTTCACATAAAATAAGAAAAATATATGTGTGTGTTTTATATGTATAAATCTGTAAAATAATTTAAAAAATTGTAACGTTATTTTTTAAATTATTTCACAGATTTATCTCGCAAGAAAAGTAAAAATGGTTAGCAGATATGAGGTGGAAAAGCTTAAAGGTTAGAATGATTTAAAATTAATTATAAATTTTAAGATATTTATATTATTATTATTATTATTATTATTATTATTAATTAGTTGTATTGAACTTTTAACAATAAAAATATTTCAATATAATTAACAGAAAAGATTGTAAAAAAATTGGAAAACTTTTTGAAATCCGAACCGAAGAAAAATTTTTATTAAAACAATTGAAGGTAAGCTTTGGAATGTCAAGGAATCAATGAAAAATGTTCGATAAACTGGGGGAAAAATATGCATTCTAACAATGAAACATTTTTATCACTTTCCTCACTTGAATTCAAAAATAATATTTGATTGATGTTTTTTTCCTTTTCTTTTCTCGACATGCTAGTCACATAACTTGGAAAGATGTAGGCTATCCGATAAATTTATCTTAATATTAAATTTGTAATTATATTTGATCTAGTTAATAAAAAAAATCGAGAAAATAATAGAATTGGATTTTGGGTAAGAAAATTGAATAAGAAAATTCAATAAAAATAAAAACATAAAATTGTCTTGTCTAAAAACAAGGTGACTCTGAACGAAGAGAATTTCTGACATAAGACGAGAAAAAAAATTTGTACCGATGGCAGAAACAATAGAACAATATAAAGAAACGTCCACATTCATTTCCAAAGTATCAGTTCACATTACAAAATAAGTGAAAGGTCTGCAACAAGCAATCTCCAGAACAGATCAGTCGTTCCTTGATCGATTTTGAGCACCATCTATTAAGCTCCATAAAGACCAGTTGCTAAACTCACATAACGACACTAAAAATCACGATCTAGTAGTCTCGTCGGCGCCCAAATTTTTTCGATTGTGTTCGCTCTGACGCACTGAATCACTTGTTTGAATCCAGGTTATGTATAGTGACATCCACCATGGCGACACCGAGCCGTCTTCGAGGCGGCTAAAGGATTCGACATCGTTATAAATGTTTATATGATGTACTGACTACTCTCTAACATATATCTGCCATCTACCACAACTCATCTCACACAAGGTATAACGGGTCCCTCTGTGTATATCTTTCTGACAGAACTGTAGTACTGCAATATGGTTATTTTCGGCCGTCGTAACTTAGTACAGCATCGATTTTTACGAACTTTAAAATTTTTCCTTCAGATTTTATGTTTCGAAACCGTAATGCATATTTTTATCTATCATTTAATTCATAAAAAATAATTTATATAAAATTGTTTTATATTTTGTATTATTTTTGAAATATTATTCCATAGAATAAAATAAGAAAAAAAATATATAAAGAAATGGCTTTTTTACTACAAAAGAAATTTCTCTTGTAAACAGAATGTGAAAAATGTCTACCGAATATGAATGAATAAATAAAAGGAATCATTGTGTTGACAGTGATTTAAATTGTGTCAGAATTTCCGTCAATATGTAATCACTATCCGATCTGGAATAGAAATTTTGAAATACGGAATCGAAGAGATATGGCTCGTAGCCAACAAAGAGCAATATCAGTCAAAGGAAGCATTGCTGTCATTTTTCGGAATCAAAAAGATAAAAAAAAAGAACTTGTTGCTTTTAAAGGAAAGTCATTCAACCTGTTACAAAATTTGTTTTCTGCCGAAGAAAAAAATTAAAATTGCTTCTTGAAGTATTATTTCATCACGTTACCTATCACGAAAAAGAGTAATGAAGTAGAAATTTCTATAGAGGATCTTTATTTTTGATTGATATGATAACTCCACTCTAAAAATAGACTTATTCAATGCAGCATGATCTTGTTCAAAGAAATTCAAAGATTTTTTTTCTCTTTTGGATTTTTTTACTTTCATTCTTCGAAAATGTTTCGATTAGAAATATTCCCAATAGTGAAAATTAGAAAGCTTTGATAAATTGAATGCAAGTCAGATCGAAACTTTTCGAATATATTTTATTATTGGATATTATATTTATAAAATGCATTCATTCAGATTAAAGAAAAAAATTTTTTTCTTCTTCTCAAACAGAAAATTAATTTTATCAAAAACCGTTTTGAAGAAAATGCCGCTAAGCACTTCCAAAGCAATTAATCATTTATATTATACATACATTTTTTTATCTGATAATATAAAATATAAAGATGATTTATTATTTAATAATTAATGATTTAATATTATTTTTTACGAAATATTTCCGATCGTCGCTTTTTTTCTCATACATTAATGCCGTACAGAATATTAAGGGTTATCAATTCTCAAACTGTTTACGAAAATTCAATAAATTTGATATTTTTATTTTAATAAGTTATATTAAATGTAAATTTATTATAAAATTTGTTTATTGAATGTATTGCACCGTATGTCTCAAAAGAAATGTTTAAAAAAATCCTTCATGAAAAGAATGGTATCGCCGCAAAAAAGTATGCAAACATTCTGCAAAAAATAGTAGCAATAGTATTTATTGACGTGAACTGTACTCTTTTATAAGGAAGGAATTGAATTACAGAATAAATATGCATTAGTCATACGTAAAGAATAAGTTTACATAATTTTCGTTGAGTGGCTCGAAAGTAATTCAAAAATAACATACGAAGAAATGTCAATGAAGTAAGAAATCAGTTTGCAGGAACATTTCTTAACCCATGCAAAATATAACGTTCACACGGCAGTTTAAATGTTAGAAACGTATAATATATTTTTCTGGTATCCCTTAAAATAATATATTAGATACAGTAGTTGGAAATTCTCATTTATTCACATGCAGCGAAAATGATATAAGTCACGACAACATAAATGCATTCCGCATTATAAAGAAATCCTTATTGCCTACGATGGAATTAATTTGTAACTATTAAATGCTTGAATTTATCTAGAGATATTATAAAGAATTTGAAGAGTGCAACATGTCAAAGAAGTGGAATTTTTTTAAACTAAAGCACAAAATGGAAGATATTCATTTGCATATAACTAAACGCAATAAACAAATCTCATCAATATTTGTGAGCTGTACATACGCAAAATAATAATCCACAAAGTATATATTTTAACAAAATATTGGCAATTTCTCTATTTGAAGTTATCTGATATCATATCATTCGTTAAAGTTAATAATATATCTTGTTGAACATACAAATATTATTAAAGTTCTGAAACAACGTAACAAATCTTTGTTATAAATTACTGTATGAATAAAGGATTTTTATGATTAAATGCCAGTAAATATTTTCTAAAATATATATTATTTTTACTGTTCTCTGAAGTTTGTCTACTAAAATAAACAATGCCAGACATATTTTGAAGTCAAAATAAATTTTAAATTAAGTTCATTTATTCTGTTATTTTTATGATCACCGAATATTTCCTCTTTAAAATTTTACATGTAAGCAATAATTTCTGATTTATTTCTAAACTAGCCTTCCAGAACTGTCGTATATATTATGAATATTAATATTTACTTAAACTTTTTCTTGTTTTTTTTAATAAAAAGTTTCTGTTTAAAGCAATTGTGCACATTTCCGATGCATTTGAATATTTGATTTTTCTTTTTGCTGATTATTTTAGTAAAATATTCTCCAAAACATCGCAATAAATTTGTGTAAGTAACGGAATTTCCAAAATGTATAAATTAAAATTAAGTTTCTATCTTAATATTTCAATAAATACGAACTTTTAGAATTACAAACTAAGTTAAAAATATTTATTAAATGATGAGCGCATTATATTTTGGATATAAAAATCGTATATTTTTTTTTTTTTTTTTTTGTGCGATGAGTTACTCACTACCAAGAAAGTTTCCTCCTTATCGTTTGATTTTATGCTATGTTTTATTGTGGAAACAGGGAGAATTTGAGTTTTGATATTTTATCACTGTTTAAATAATATTCGATAAGTTGTTAATACTGAATAATGTTTGTTATACAATATTCACCTTCAGTTTCTATATTTGTAAACATAAGAATAACTATCGTGAATGAATATGCTTTATATGTATGATAGTACTATCTTTAAAATATTTATTTTTATATGTTTTTGGTATAAAATATACCTTTTACCTCACTTATCAATCGATTTTTCTTTAGATGTATCAGTTCAAATCCGTTGAAAAACTGTTATTATTTTTACCATTCCATAAAATAAACAAAATCTGAATTAGGAAATTATTGATTGCCCTGTTATTTGATTAACTATTCATAAATATGCCCCAATTGGCATCACTCTCTATGCATTTGAAGTGAATATCAATATTATATCCACTTGCATATAATTGCCGAACTGGAAGCTGAGCGTATAATTCAACAGATATCAGTGTATTAAATATTGATTTTGTAGAAATTATATGTGATTTTCACTTGATCTTTTATATATAAAATGATTATCAAGATTCTATCAAATCTTGTTAGGATACTCAAGTAAAAATTAAGTAATTTATTTTAGAATTCTAACACAATTTTTTACGTGGTTAAAAACAAATTTTTAAGAATTTTTATCTGATGAAAAGTAAAGATAAGTCTAGTTTATCATCTTAAATTGTCTGATATAATCAGACTAACTCTAACATAGGTAATATCGTTAACTGCACTGTTTGAGTACACAGATCTGTCTCTGTCTACCTTGAACAAAGATTATCTCTGATGATACGTCCAAGATTTTCTCTTTTTTTGTGACGTAAATATTATTATTAGCTACATTAAAACAATAAATTATTAATACAGATATTATTAATTGTTTAAATAAAAATTTTAGGAGTTGTTGGAAATTTGATCTTTCTATGCTGCTAACTTACATCGAATTATTTTGAAATATTGCTTAGATATATGGTCAACAAGTTTAAAATCGATGTAGAAATTGATATTGATTTTACACTAGAGATATTTGGGAATTATTTTAAAGATTACCATATTTATAATAGACATCAGTCTCTTGAGTATATTATCAATAACGCAATTAGTCAGATTAAGATTATTTGCAAAATGTAGTTTAGATTAAGAGCTGATTACAATTTTATAAATTTCTATTTATTCAAAAATTTTATAAAATTTAATAATAATAATAATGCAATTTTATTTTTGATTTCTAAATGATTTTCGGATGTTAGATACAGATGCTTAATCCTTCTCGAAATTTTAACATTGATTAATAAATTATGCACTGCTTACGTTGCTTTAAGTATGAAAATCTCTTAAATTATATATTTACTCGCTTATATTATAATATAGAAATTTTAATTATACTGTACATGGCTTTGAATTCGATATTCAGAAGCAAGAAGCACATTTTCACCTACAGATCTTTAATCAAAAATAATGGCAAGTATGATATAAAATCTATACATAAATCTGTAGCATTTTTACATTTTTCTACATCTTAAAACATCGAAATTCGTAGGTGGGCTTCTCTTGAATGCATACTGCAAGTGTGCATTCATATTCTGAAACCATTAATATTCAATTTTATCAGATGATTAAGTCAAAATTTTGTTTCTATTAGCATTTCAGATGACTTCTGATAATATATTGTAATATATTAATATATTCTAATAATATTATACTCGACACACCTAAGTTCAAACTGTACCTTCTGATGATAAAAAAAAATTGCAATAATGAATATATGATTGAATATCAATATAAAAGTTTATATCGTCCTCATAATCTTTTCTCAGTTTTGCTACTGTATGACTCGAATTTTCGCGTAAATTTTTACAGGTTATATACGAATAAAACTTTCGAATATTATTCTATTTTGTCCATTCTCTTCGTGAGAGATAATACGTGAAGTAGTCAATACATTAAGTGATTTGTAAATTATCTTCTTCCGCTTCCTTCTCCAAAAGTTTCAGCTGCTAACAAGATTACGATGACGTAATCTGTAAAAGTCGATTTTATATATATATATATATTGTGATGACGTAACAAGCGACGCATAAGATTAGACAAATTTATTATTGACGTCATTCCTGGGTTTCAATGCAACTGAATAAATTCAATAATGCTAGATATTGAAATTTAGTAAAATATGTGTATTGATAGCCAAAAATACAATATTGTGCGAATTATATGATATAAAACCAGGTAATGTTATTAATGTAAACAATAATTTAATATTTTACATAAAAAAATTACATTCGAAAATTTAGATAAAAATATCGCATTCTTTTGCATCTTCTCCAAATGTTTCATTATTCATTTATTTCTGCAAAGAGAATTTCTAGAAGTAGGAAATTACTTTTGTTGATTGTTATAGCCGAATTTGCACTAAAACAAAGCACTCAATACATTATACTAAATGGCGTTAACTCGGACTTCATTTATCTACAAATTCCGAAACTAACAGATCTCTCTAAGTAACATCTTGCATAATAGAACAGTAAGCTTTTATCTTTTATTATTCCTTAACAATTTTCGACACACTGAAGTAAAAGTTAGAAAATTATTAATTTTAAGAACAAAAGAAAGCAAATTTTACTAAAATATTTTTTTACATAGATCGTATAAACAAAAATTATTTTAATATTATTTAAATCAAATAAAACGCTTAATATATTTCTAAATAATAAAAATTTTATTAATTTTTATATAGAAAAAAAAATCGTAAATTGTAATTTTTTTTTTTTTTTGAAATTTCTCAAAATTCTATTATATCTATCATAATTTTATAAGGATTCTTAACCAAATTCGATCAAAAATATATAATAATTTTCGGACTGTTGTAAGTTCGGATATATATCTTTAAATTTACGATCCGGTGCTTCCATTTTTATGTAATATAAATTGATAAAAAAGCAATAACATACTGTTTATCTATCGGAGAGTATACATTTCGTGAATAAAAGACTTCGGAAGCGGAAAGATTTTTCCGCAAATTCTGAAGAATATCGATTTGCCAAAGCAAATAATATATTACCTTACTTTTCCTTATTTTTATCAATATTATACTCATCAAAAAAGTATATTTTATAACCTAATCAACATAAAATCTAATTAAAAAAAAAGAAAGATTTAACAAAAGACAATGAGACAATAAAAAATAGCGATTTACTCGTTTATTTTTTTATATTGTCGTTTATTTTCATTATTCGTTAGTCTAGGTGATTATATAGTGAAGAAAAAAATGTGTGACTAATATTCTCGAGTTTCAGCACTATTTTCTCTATAAATTTTCTCGGTTATTATGCAAAACATTAAAGCGATCTTAAAGATTTTAATCCAGACAAGACTGCTACTTGAAGTTTAGAAAGACGGTAAAGCGGTCGATGTTCACAAATTCAACCTTCACTTGTATGAGGACAAGGGCAGCATATCGACCGTATTTCTAGCATGAAGAGTTCGGTAATCATATTTTTTTTAATAATTATTAAAATTTTTTATTAATAAGCGATTTTAGCGTAAATATCCAAAGATTTGTAACTACGACAGATACTATTTATTTTTATTAATCTTCAACATTTAATATTTCATTTATAAAGTTTTAGTAAACGTTTACATTTATTTAATATTATTTTCAGTTTGAAGACAAATATCCAATCGAAAATTTTGTACTTCACTGGTCTAGATTCTAGTATTTAATGTGTAAGACATTGTCTCCTTCACAGATCCATCACATGTTCAATAAAAAACTATCAGTTCGCACCTTTACCACTTTACTTCTGTCAAGAACTCAATCCACCTTTAGCTTTCCAAACTCCTTAAAACTTCTTATGACATTTTAAAGTGAAGTGAAGACATTTACTCCGTTCTTCGATATAAACTATATTTTTAAATGTTAAAAATTCTATTTTATGCTCGGTATTCGACTTCTTTCACTTCTTATTTTTTGGAAGATACCGTAATATATCATATCTACTTTAACTTATTTTTTTTTATCTTATATAAAAAAATAAATATAAGTTTTGAATTTCAGTTTTCATAACACGACAGGCTGATTGTTTACATTTGTATTCTAATATTTTATCAGAATTTTTGCCGGCACATAAATGCATTTCTTTCCAGTGTCCAGACAGTTTTTTGTTTTTAGATAATTTATTACCTAGACGTATCTGTTTAAGAGGCCGTATCAAAGATTCACATTATCTGTTTTTGGATAACAAAAGCTTCCTCTTTATTTCAGGATGAATTCCCATTTATTTTCCAAGGTATCAAAGACAATTTTCTTATTATTTGCAGAAGTTTCGATAGGAAATAGCTTGAGGTCTATCATCCCCCTATGAGAGATGTTTCCAATAATTGAGTATGGTCGACAGCATCACTTTTATCGCAGGCTATCTGGAAAAACCAGAACTCATCTCAGAATTTACTTTTATTTTCTCCCCCTTCCTTTTTCTCCTTCGCACTTTAATTATTTTTATCGTTCTTTCTTTCTACCTTACCTATTAATTTTTGCAAACTTTTTTAAATCAGAAATTATTATTATTATTTTTTTAAGTCATGTCAAATTTATATTTCCTACTAAAACGGGCGTTAAAAATATATAAAAGTAAAATTTTTTTCTCTTTAAAAATATATTATATATATTACATCTACATCAATTTTTGAGTGAAAAATTATGTTTTTCTTTAATTATATCCATCTTAAAGTTAACATCAATATTATTAATTAAGAAACAATTTTTTTTGGCATGGTATAAGTTCTATTAATTTTTATAGAAAATTTCAATAGAGACATCAATGAAACTTTGTTTAAATTTAAACAACCCAATTTAAAATTTTATAGAAAATAAGATTAAAAAAAAAAAACAGAACAAATATCTTTATTTATTAAGTAAATTTTAAAGGTTAAAAAAATTAATTTTTCATTTTTTTGTTAAATAATTATTTTTCAAACTTGTTTTGTTACGTTAGTACAAATTATTTTAAAAATTAAATTAGTTTCTACCGATTGTAAGATTGAGAAAAATGTTTTCTTTGTTTTTTTAATGTTTTTATTTTTTTTTTTTTATAAAAATAAATATTTGGTAACTTAATACTTAAATATAAAATTTTAAAATATATATACAAATATCAAATTGTATTTTTATATAAGTCTAATTTAGATTAAAAGAAAAATTTAATTAAATTTTAAACGAATTTAAAACTTTTTATAAGGAATAAATATATATAAGTTTATTTGTTCTTATGTAATTTTGTTAGAAGAATGCAAGTTTTTCAAAGGTTGCTTTATTTTCATTTTTGTTCGATGGAAATCATAATTGTGAGTTCTAACTTATATTCACTCTTCATTTATCGAGTTTCTTCTTTATGATAAAAATTGCAGAAGAAAATAAAAATTACAACTACAGAAAAAAGATCAATAAAAAAAAAAAGTAAAGAAAAAATTGAAGATGCAAGTACCAAATGGAGTGGTTTTTTTGCAATATTCAATTCGCTATACCATATGAAAAATTTAAAAGAATAAAATTTCATTCCAATATGTTTAAAAGTGTAGAAGATATATCAATTTGAAAAAGTTCAATCGGCTGACATTTTGTTTCAAGATATTAATAATTTACTTCTTTTGACTAGAGGAAAATTATCTGAAAACTTTGAAAATTTTCTATTTTTACGTTTATTCGTAAGAAATCTCTTAGAAGACATGCTGAAAGTGAAAGAAATAGCAAAATTTTTCAGTGGAAAGTTTTTAAACCTTTTTAAATTTTATTTTTTGTAATAGCGATTATATCAGATTAAAAATATTTCTTTTCTACTTAATATTAGACTAATAAATAAATTATTTATTTTTGGTCACATTTACAATTTAATATATATTTTTAAAATATTGTTTTCCTAACATGATTGTAAATAATATCAAAATTTTTGCTAAATTCTTAAAAATATTTATACCTTCTTTTTTTAAACAGCGCTGAACTTTTTAAGCTGTGGAAAGTATTATCAACGTTTAATCTTATATATCAAGTATTAAATTCCATTCAAAATACTTCAAAATTGAAAGAGTGAACTTTAATTTCAGTCATTCAAACATCACGAGTACTTCTTATTCTAAATCGAAAGAGAATACGATCTTGCTCTATAAACAGAATACTTTAGATTTGCTTTTTGTTCGAATCTGTTCAAAAATACGATAGAAAAATCAATTTAAATCCCCTATCGAATGTCATTTCATTCGAAATGAAGAATAATGAACTATTAAAATTAATTTATTATCATTATTTGATGAAACATTTATCAAAATCTTCTAATTTTTACTTTTAATCGTTTGCGAGATAGATTTAAAACAGAAAACGAAAGCTATATTTAAGCATTTAAAATCATAAAAGAATTTCAATTAATTAAAATATTAATTAATTATGAGTCCTTAAAGGCTTATCGTCCAATAAAAAGGCTGCATTCATAAAATTTCCTTCCAATGAACAAGATTGAATCATATTTCTGATTTTTCAGGGGAATCCGGATTCAGTCAATCGATATTCATGTTTCATAATATATATATATTTTTTATTTTAATAAAATGAATCAAGTTATATAATTTTATAAATACTACTTAATGTAAGCCATATTATTTATTATTTTTTAACAGATATTTTTTATTCGTTCCATGTTAATATAAAATTTATTTTTGTAAACTTGATTTATTAAGATTTATGAAGTTCCGGCAGGTAATGCATTGTTTTCTATCTTCATCTTCTTTTCTTGTCCTGTGAAATATTATTCAATTTCGATTTTATCGATTTTTAAGGAATTTTTCTTCAGGTAACGTTATTTTTTGCGTGCCTTTAAAATATTCTTATAAAAATAAAAAAGTCGAACTGTACCACAAAACAACTACCTGCCACTTAATAATTTACAGTAGCATGGCATTTAATGCAATCTCCTATAAAAGCCTTGAAGATCCATCACTACACCATATCATTCAATATTAAGAATAATGTTTATTTCTTAGTCTTCAACCATGAAATTATTAAATTTTTTGAAAAGTCGATAATCATTGAATTTTGGGATTGCAAAGTTGAATAAACTTTCATTGATTTAAACATAATTTGATTTCACATCCTCAACCAAAAAACATTCTAATTTTTTTCTTCGAAAAAGATAAAATGATGAAATTTTTTGTGATACAATTTATATAATTATTAAAAAAAAAAAAGATAAACGAATACTGTAAATTTTTATCATAGAAGCAAGAAAATTAAATGAGAAGTCATATCTATAAATATCAAGAGTTATTCTTAATGTAGAGAACGAGAAGATTACTTAGAAATCTCTGTTATCTTAAACTTATGATCATTGTAATAAAAGTTAAATATAAGAATAAAATAGAATTAAAATAAAACTACTTTTTAAATCTATAAAATTCCAGTGAAGTCAGTCGAACAAGAATAGCTTTCAGTGTCTGTGCTACAAAATCTCATAAAAAAAAAGTACAAAGTATTTTCTGAAATTGTCACAAGGTCCGAAAAATAAATGGAATTTTAATAAATTTAAAATTTTAATGTTCTTGTCCATTATAGATTTTTTTCTGAAACACGGATAACAAAATCTATAGGTGATGTATCTTCTCTTACTGACTTCTCAATCATCGAATCTAGAGTAATTTAAAGATTTCCTTTGCTTGACAGATCCATCTGTAAGAGCACAATAATTGATTACATTCGTGTCAATCAATCTATTCTTTTTTAAAGATTATGTTCTTAATAATTCCTAATCTGACCATTTTCTCATCTTTATTGACCATAGTTTAAAATATGAATTGTAAAAAAGAAAAAAAATTGAACGATTAGTAATGACTGAATGAATAACAATTCGAATATTTTAACAATCGGATGCAGAAACTTCGATTCTATTGAATATTCATGATTATCCTCGACGTTGAGAACATTAAATTTCTTTAAATGTTCCGGAAACAGCATTATTCTGTTTTATGCAGAATTTGTTGATATGAAATATAATTCGCTTATTAAAAATTCGCAAAACAACCAAATTAGACGATTGTTATGGCCATTTAAATAAAAATACAGTTAATTTTTAATAAATTATTATATATAATACAAAGAAAAACAATTATTATACAATATTTCTTGGATGTATGCATTCAATATTCAAGAAAACTCATTTAAAACTGTACCTCTATATCTGTTTTGATATTTTATCTGACTCAAGAAAATCCGTTATTAATATAATAACAGAAAAATGTACAAAAAATGGTATAATGTTTCCTATTTGTTCTAATAACAGTAATATCACATAACTTACAAAGAAAAAAATATTAGTTTTTGTTTATCTTAAAAGGACATATGACTCTTTGTTTATTTGAAAATACCAACTGATAAATTTCGTTACTAATCTACAGCATTCAATGCAAAATAATTTAATGATTTATATACTTATTTATAATTAAAATGAACACGGTTTATGCAAGGAGATTACTTAATATTGTGTAAATTTTTAAAAACATTTTTTAAAACGACAAGATGGGCAATAATGCTATATAACAAGATTATATTACTGTTGCCTGTATATCATCATTATTAAAGCAGAAAAAATTTTTTTTCATCAACTTGCTATTTCAGATAGTTTTTATCGATAGAAATATTTAGATTTCTCAGACAAACTTAATATTGGTGGAAGTAGGTCCTATATGAGGTAATATCTAAACTCCAAGTGAAGAGTGCGCTTATGTATAATCACATTAACTTCTTCAACTGTATCAAATTGAGTGTTATTTCCTAGTATTCCAATTTGAGATATTTCCTTTATTGATAGAATAGAAATATCTTCTATTTATAAAAATGATCTTGATTGGGGATACTTCTTCAAGAAAGAATTATAAAAAAAATTTTTTGAAGTAGCAGAGTACAGTGATTTTATTTCTCTCATTATAACTTATGTGAAACTTATTTTATAACAGAATTTACGTTTTAAGTTCCTTAAAAAATGAAAATTTTGGATCACTTGCAGCATATATTGTACAGACTCGTTATTGACCATACAATACGATTTATTATTAATTAATTTTAATAAAACAAGAGGTTCGAACAGATAGAGATAGAGTTTAATTCGAGTTCAGTTCAAGCTTACATTGTTCAAGCATTAGCATCGTTGAAGCGGTTGAATTAAGCATTACACAAATAGATTTTTACATAATAATGCGAAAAGCTTTTGTATCTTAATAAAAAACTGGAATGAATTTTAGCTCATGTCAAAAATATGCTTCACTCATTTTGCTTGACTTTTGCTTTAAGAAACTTAATTTATTGCAGAGACTTAAGTTCATTAAAGCATATGAGTTTTTCGCTTCGGTTCTTAAGTAAAGTTATCGCAAATTTTGATACGAAACTAAGTAAATCTTCCCTGAAAATTTGAGATGATTATTGTACATCATGAGAAGCTTTAAATGTTTGCGATACAGGAAAATAAAAGAAATTTTTATTTTAATAATTATAAACTTTAATAATGCCAAAAATAATTGATATTTCTTTCATATGCAGATATTTTTTTCTAAAAAAATAATGTTAACAATTATATTACTTAAAATTATTGTTTTGTAAATAATAATTGTCTACATATAGCACATGTCAGAAGAATAACCATTATCTAGTTTAATTTAAAGTTACAAAAACGAAAAAATAAATATTTACATTCTACAAGAATCTCCATATTTGAAAATAAATTTTGTTTGTTTAGAAGAAATAATATAAAAAACAGGTGATAACATCAGCAAATAAAACATTTTTTTTCTTTTCATTCTTTAAGAAGAGCTGTTTTAGTTATAAAAATGTCCAAAAATTCATTTTTGGAAGTGCATTATTTATTACGATCCTTGTTTTTTACCTATTTGTATAAATAAAAAGAGCATTAAAAGAATTATGTTTAGAATTTTGTAAGTAAAAAAAAAAAAAAAACGCATTTCAAAGCAAATTAAGAACGACACACAGACGACAATAAAAAAAAAAAAGACGAAAATAATTTTCGAATTTAAAAATTGTTTTTAATTAGGAAAAAAAAAACTTTTATTTACATATGAAACTTCCGTTTTCCATTATCAATTTATTTTTTAACTTAAAAAAAATCGATACTCCGGTTTGTAACGAATGGACATTTCCTTTTGATATTAATAACAAACTGGTAATTTATTAAAAATAATTTATGATTGCTTTGCATTTCCATTAATTTGTATTAATATAAATTTTGATTTTTTTTCAATTATTAACGTTTGTGTTAATTACATTCTCCTATTGAAAATCTAACGGGATAGAATAATTATTAATTATTTGCGTTTGCTAGAGAGTGTGCAACAGTTAAAACATATTCCGCATCCAAACAGAGCGTATCAGCTTAACTTATCAGTTGACTAACGTCAGCGAAACAATCACGGTCGTGATATTAATTGACGAAAACTTAGTTAGATGACGTCAACAAACCTAGATAATTACCAAACACATCCGGTATTTAACAGCAAAATGCATTGACAAGCGGGTCTCATTGTCCCAGACGACGTTACGCCAGTAAAACTAAATATCAAAACGTAGCGAATGATATTATTAATATTTGAAAACTAGGAACCGTTAATTGAAAAATTGACACACCAAAGTCGTTTCGTGAATGATGGCTGTTGCAAAATCCTTTTGATAAGAATACTTTTCTGCTGTTAATTGTTAAAGAACGTAAATCTTAATAAAGGAGGATCATTTTGATAAATCTTTAATTATAAAATCGTAAATGCTTAAAAGAGCGATACGATGTGAGGGAAATAAAGTTTTGTATTAGAATTGAAGAGTTTCGTAAATTAGAAATGAAAAGAATTATTTTGCAGATGAGAACGACTTTAGAATGCATTCGTTATTGTTAAAGGGATTTGTAAGATCGAGAACTTATATTGAAATGGTAAGAAAAGCAAAGAGAATATTTATACCCACTCACAAATTATAATAAAGTAATCCTTCGGAGTATACAGGATTTTTACGATAATTAGATTATTTTTATAAACTTTTCTTTATTCGACATTCCGAATTTGGAGAAATCTTCTTAGGATTAACTTTGACATTCGACTGGGTAAAAGCCAGTCGATTTATTGTTAGGTAAATAATCGTTTTAGAATTTAACTGGGAAAATTCTAATGTGTCTAGTTGATATCTACCCTCAGAGAATATAGGATTTTCAATTAGTGGAATATTTTTTTTCTTCCATTATAAACGTTATTTATATTTTTATACAATCGACCGAACTTTTTCTTTCTTCTTCTTTTTTAGTTTAAGTTTATCTTGGTTTAATTTAGAGATAATTATACTGTGATGTGCACTTAGTAATTATCATTTAAGATACGTATAATTTATTTTTATATTAATCTTGTTTACTTTACATTGTTACATTTTAAGCCATTTTTTTATGTCCAAAAAAAATTGATTAGGCATTTACGCATTCACTTTATGTATCCATCTTTCAAATTTTCTCTAGACGCAAATGTTATAAAACATTCAAATTTTAGGAATTCATTCCTCATTATCCAAGCTATATGCATGCTAATTTTTAACATGTTATATTTTCTGGTTACAAGATGAGCCATTAAAACAGTATGGCGGTTCGAAACATTAAATATCGATACCTCTGAAACTATTTATCGCATCTGAATAATAATATAATTTCTTAAAGAGAATTTTTAGACATGTTTTATAGGAATGGTTTTCTGTAATTACTTCTTTCTCCCGTTTTCTGTCAGGCCGCTGAAATCGTTTGAATTTTAAAACAATCCGTGTTATGCTAATTTTGAAGATTCCAGGAAGTGCATTTACAAAAATGGAGAAATTTTAAAAAATTCTTTATCCTATACGTTAAATTATTTATAGCAGGTAGAAAAATATTGTAGTCATACGTAAGGGGTTAATATACTGTATATAACTTTACTTATCATCGTTAAAAAAGCTTTATATCATTTCGAATTTTATTCGTGCAGGAAGACGATTTGTTTACTGTTAACTAGCTTTTAATAGCGTGATAATTTAATCATTAGAATGATCGAGAACGTCATAACTAAACTGATTTATCTCATACTTCTCATTACACAAAATATATAACTGACTCATCAATTCTGCCAAGAGATCTTATCTAATATTTCACAATTTCCATAAACTGTAATATTTCATCCAAACTTATTTATACAATTTTCGAAAATTTTCATTGGTTTACCAGATCGAAATGATTGGTTTCAAGTTCCCGAAACGGCATTACTTTTGATTTAACTATACTTATGCAAAGATAGTAGTTCAAACAATTTTTTGATCCTCTAGAGATACTTACAAGAGATGGAAAAAAACAAGATGGAAAATGAAGACGTAAAAATTAGATTTATCCACATGGTTATTTTTTTCTCTCGCTAAAAATATAAAGCAGTTTATTTGTAAGAGATTTCGAATAAAATATGAATTATTTGTTTACCTAAGGGATTTAAACTAACTGGATACGGAACGATGCTTTCGAATTTTATTATCGATAGCAGAGAAAAATAATACTTTGCTGTATTTATGAGTTGTACCTATGTAATAAATAGAAAAATATTAAAATTGCTCCCAAAAGATAAGTTATTTTTCGTCAAATTTCTTTCCTTGTTAGATTAGTTTTAGCTAAGCTCGAAAAGTAAATTGTACGAATTTTCATCTTCGGTAGAAATTTTTTAAAAAAAAGAGCATAAACTATGTCTAGACTAACTTTGCAAAATTCAAAATTAAAGAGTCGAATCGTTTCAAAAAAGAAAAAAAAAATCAATCATCATGCATGCTATACATCCAAGAGAAATTTTTCTCTCTAAATGATTCCTATTTCTACTTTAAAATATAATATTTGAAAATGAATAATGTATTTTATAAACCAAAAATTCAGGTGATTGTCAACATTATTCTGTATCAAATTTCTTTCGGTAAAAAAAAAAACAGTCTCCTTTGGTATAATATAAAAATAACACTTCTCTTCGGAAGATGTTGAAAGACGAAAATTGCTTCCAAAATATTAGGTGTTTACATTGAATTATTACGTATCAACATATCAAAAGCACAAATATCAACTTACAGACAATTCTCCACCAGAGAATAAATCATTTGCGAATAACACCTTATGCAGAAACTTAAGGGGGAAAAAAAGAAAAAAAATGACACAGAAAATGGTTTGAAAATGAAAACTACCAAGATAATAATTGGTAAATTGGCTTTCGAGTTACTGGAAAACAATGGAATGAAGGTGGAGTTGTATTTTTCTACATCACGCTCGTAACTTTATGCTAATTTAATAATTCAAATGTATAACTTATAAATTAACTACATCCCTACTTGTACTTATACGCGGTATACCGTATTGTACAATAATTAAATTTGTATATATAATAACAGCTAAACTCGAATAAATTTTCTTTTGTTTTAATTCGAACAAGTAACTGGCTTTTAAATCTTTTCGGTTTAATACATTGAGGTCCGGCAGAATTTTAATTTGAATTTACTTACTTGGAGTGTTTGGTTGGAGTTATTCGAGCATAAATCGTCTGATTAGAAATGGTTTAAATTGATTTACTAACTTCCAAATTTCGGTATTAAAAGTTGACAGATCAAAGAGCTAACTTATATAGATGTTTATGGTAGGAAAAATCGAATCGTTTTAAAGATTACGCAAGAATATATAATCTACTTTATTAAAAATTTTCTAATTCGATTCGATTTTTAGCTGTTTATTTTGTTAGATTATTTAAGTTTATATAAAATTAAGCGTTTTATTTATAATTTATAATCGCGTAACGAGAAAATTCAATTAAGTTTAACGTAATCGGATTTGGATGATGTTAGGTTAGATGAAAATTTAAGATTTAGTCTAAAAATTATTAAAAATTTTATTTTTTATAGAAGTATTATATATGTGTGTATGTGTTTTAGGGATTTTTATGATAAAAATTCAATTCAAAGTCCAATTTTTGCGAGAAATGTAAAGTCAATCGTAAAATTCCTGTTATATGACTGTTGTAAAATAATCAAGCGAGAGGAATTTTTTGTGCTTAATATTTATGCTTAGAATACTCAATTATATTTAAATGAAAATAAACATTAAATATATAAATATATTTTCTTGATTATTACAAATTATTTTCCTAATAATTGCAAAACATTTTCCCGAACATCATATATAAAACACGTTTCTAATAATGGAAAAATATATTTTACCAAGACATAAAATACCGTATCATTGTCCTAATTATAATAAATTACATAAATATATTTTACATTTTCATTAATAAAATTTTTACATTTAATTTTATGTAATAGTTTTAAAGTTTTTTTTTTAAATCAAAAAATTATATAAATAGCATTAGCCAATTCTCTGTATTCATATGCTAATGAAATTTCAAAATTTATTCTTAAAATATTCATTCCGAGAATGAATAATTTTTATATGAATATTTATGAACATTATCGCATAGAAAACTTTCTCATATTCTATGTAAAAATAATGTTTGAGTTATTATAAATTTTAATTCTGTTAAGATTATGATCAATTCTGATTTGGGTACTGTTTAGAGGTTGCTACAATAAAGAGAAATCGTTCATTTAAATATTATAACAATAAAATTTAAGTAGAAGGAGTTTTAATATTACATTAAACGATGTTTGGCTATTGTTTTTTTAGCGATAAATCTTCATAAAGCGAGATATTTTCACAAAGAGAGGATTATTACTTAAAAGAATGTTAAAAAATTATCGAATTAGTTTTTTATACAATTTCCAGAACATTTTTTTTTTAAATCGGATTATTAAGTAAAATATGCATTTTATCTTTTTTATCTGCTATTTGAATATTGTTCTTCGTGGACATTTTAAAAATAAGCTATTATCTCTTGTCTATTCAATGGCTATATGGATATGTCGAGTCATCTTAATCCCTCAATCGTTCATGTTTTTTTTTCCTTCGTTCTTCTTTCTTGTTTTTTTTTTTACTGGGGAAAAAACTGCTGGAAAAATAAATTATTTTTCAAAAACTCGTAAAACTTGATACGGCAGTACAGCGAGAATATTAATATAGTGATTTTATGATATCCATCCAAGTAGTTACTCATTGCATACAAGAATACTAATTTTACTGTTATACCTTAACATAAAAAGACATTTTTCGAAAGTAAATTAATCCTCATTGTGCAAGAGCCGTAAAAGAGTGATGAAAACTAAGTTAAAACCTAATTTTAGGTTAGAAAATTTAAATTCTGCATTCCTCAAACTGCTTCTTTTCTTTAACAAAGAAAGTGGTAATTATGCGAATAATTTTAAAGAGTAAAAAGATGGAACGTTAATTAAGCGAATATTTTTCATAAGAACATCTGCTTCTGACCGTCATGTCATTTTAAAGTAACGCCTCTTACCCGATTTGCTTCCTTTTATACTTGAGGTAAGATTCGAGATCTTAATGATCCTTTTCTCCTCCTTGTAATCCTCTAACGCTTTACTGCTTAAATCCGACTTTATGCATTTATAACAGGGATTTACTTCTTTTTTTAATAACTGCATAAAAATAATTCGAATTAACCAAACAATTAATAATTACGTAAAAATTTTTTATTAAGCTTATGACTTTTTAGTTCCGTCGTGGCAACTCGAGTAATATTAATATTTTTATCCTTTATCGTTAAGCATCTTATGGGCAAGACACTTGCGCATCGAAACACGATTAAATTCTTTAATTTTATTTAAATATCCTTTGCATAAATGTTGCGTTATACGCCATTCAAAACTAGAGAAACTCATTTTATGTATTAGCAATGGAAGACAGCATTAATCCTACGATTAGAAGTAAGTACAAATTAAATTCCTTATTTCAAGTTCAAGCATTAAACTGCCAGTCGAAAGAGAAAACTGGAAATACTCTAAATTAAGAGGAAAATTAATAGTGTGTAAATGAATATAATCTGTTTGGTAAACTTCGGATATTAGTTCAAGTTTTCGCGCAAATTTATACTTAAACTTATTTGTTGCTATTACAGTAATAATATATACAGGCATATATTTGTACACGTATATATTTGTATGTTTACATTAAGTTTTAAGCTTATTAAGTATAATTAATAACCAGCATATAACCATTTTCTTGTTAATAACTTATAAAATATAGATGATAATCCAAACGTTGTGAATAATGCACGAAATTTTCGTTACGGAAATTACGCCAGAGGAATAAAATTATAAAGATTAAAATATTTTTATTTAGCTATAAAATAAACAATGATACAAACGTGCAACGATGTTTTATTTTTGTTTAAAGATCTCGCAAACTTTCATTGAGTTGGGATAATGAAGTTTTATTACCACGTTTCACTATCCCTCCGGTAGCGATCGGTTGTTGTACGAGTATACTTACTATCTTCGGAATAAACTAAAATGCAGAAGTTTGCATGAAGCTCCCCAGTGTTACAATATACCATTCCGAACTAACTCATAAAGTTTGCAATTAATTTTACAACCCTGAAGGACTAAATGCTTAAAACATGGAACTGATATATATACAGTGATCAATAATCGCTAACAGGAATAGAAATTATTGATTGAAAACTTCATTTTTAGTGATTTATAGGTAGTAGTTATAATAGTTTTCCATTTTATTATGCAAAGGAGAAGATATAAATTAGTCCGAAAACCCAAGATGTAGCACGGATACCGAATTTTAATATTTATGCTATTGCTGTAATAAATAATTTGATCGGACGACAGAAGAGAAACTTTAATTTTCGAACATTTTACGCATGTAGGGCATGAAATTTTCAACAGTAGCATTCCCGGAGTTAAATTTTTGCACATTCATGCAGAAGCAACTTTACCATGAATTCTTTATCACACTAAGACCAGTCGATTGATGCTCTTTTTTCCCTTTTTGTATATGCTAGCTTTACGTGTATATTTGTCATTTTTGTCAGATCTATCAGTTTGGCTAATAGTTGTTCTGGATAACAGTCATTTTTGGTATGCCATTTATTCCATTATACAGACTTAATCGTCTTAATGTGAACTGGATCATGGACAGCTTGTTCAGTTTATCACTTCGCCATATATCCGATGGGATCGGATTTACTATAGTAATGGGCAATTTTGAAGACCAAGTTAGCCCCTTTATACATAAAAAAGAAAAAAGAAAAGATTCGAGCAAGCAAACAAGTTTTTCACGTAGTAAATATACTTTAATGAGTTTAAAAACTTGGCAGAAGAGAATTTATTTCGATTTATAATCAAGGATAAAACGTTATGGCGCATTAACTCGATTCTGATAGACGTCGATAAACTATTGTTAAATGCGAAAACGTCGTAGTAAACGTGTGTCCGAACAAAATTAAAACGAAGAATGCATCGTAAAATATCTTCTTCTCTAGTTAAGAGAATATCTATCGAAACACGAATATCTCACAGCAAAAAATGGTCGACGATGTTGATATTCCTCTCCACTTCGTTCAAAAGAAAATATATTTTGTTTCGATATAGATAAAATAAAAATGGCCTCCACAATTTCCTTTATGTAAAGTAATCTGCATACATTGTTGCAAAGAAAGAGGAAATATAACGATATATTTTTCTGAAAAATAAATAAATCTGATTGAGCATTCATAAATTAAAAAAAATAGAAATGCATTTTTATAAATTTTAACTGTTATTTTTTAAAACTCGTATTAATGACGAATACATGGCTATAATTAAATTTATAAAGATTACTTATATTAATAATTTGGTTAATATATTATTCATATAACCGTATTAATAAACAAATGAGAATGATCATTAATAATATTCATCTCGAAATTTAATCTAGTTAGTCCAGTATTAAGTTTTAATACTTAATAAAATTAATTATCGTTGGTGTATGATTCAAATCTTTCTTTTTATTCACGAAAAAGTTTTATTTATTATTAAGCAAGCTTATAATTAAAGTAAGAGAATTCCGCAAAGATTAAATCGCTTCAATCTGGGAAGTTTCATAAATTTCTTCTCCATAAGTGGAATTTTAAATAACTCGCTTACTTATTGCTACTTAAAATGAGACACTGAATTTACTTTGATTATATGCTACGATTTTTTTATAGTTAACAGTTGATTTTTCATGAAATAGTTTAAAATTTAAGAAGTTATAACGGGTTTTAAACAATGTAAAAACAATTATTTCTTCGCGTATTGTAGTTTTTTTTTTTTTTTCCTTTTTTTCATCAGGTTATATTTCTGAGAAAAATGATCATTATTATTATTATTTTTTTGCGAAGAAATCCTCACAATAATACCATACCGTAACAGAATATTAAGGTAACAGTAATTGTTATTTGAAGACGGTAGCAATCTTGCAAAAGCAGTATAAAGTTACTGTTTCAGTTAACAGTAACATATTATTCCAGAACAGCAGCAATCTCCTCAAAACAGTACTGTGCAACTTAATATTTTTCGGTTAACGCAAGGTAGAATATTAACGTTTTATAAATATTGTCCGAAGACATTTGCAATCCTTGCAAAAACTATCGTAAAATGGCAGTTTTAGTTAAAATATAACTCATTTTCCCTACACAACAGCACTGCCTGCAAAGTCGCGAATAACGTAATATTTTCAATAAAATATTATGCTAACGTAATATTAACGTAATAAATAAACTAAACTGATAATAATGTACTAGAATATTAACGTGATGTAAATATTGTCCTAAGTTATTTGCAATCCTCGCAAAAGTATCATAAAGTGGCAGTTTTAGTTAATGTAACGCATTTTCAGTACACAACAGCATTGCCTGTAAACAGTCACGAATAACATAATATTTTCAGTTAACGTAATTATCGTCTGGAGTCGGTAACTATCCTGGCAAAACCATTATAAAGTAACAATTTCAGTTAACTTAAAACTATTATCAGAACTGCAAACGTCACAAAACAAACTGTAAATAATATTACGTTAACAGAATATTAACATAAACGTCATTAGTGTCTGAAGAAACAAGTTTAGCAATCTGTATCAGCAGAATGAAACGTAGCAATCTTTGTTAAAGTTAACACACTGTTCGAAGATAGTAGCAATTATTGCAAAAGGCATAAAAATGGAAAAAAAAAAATTGCACATGAAATTTTATTATTATGGCTTGTTTCGAATTCTAGTTTCAAGATAAAATATAATAGAAGAAAAGATAAAGCGGAATTTCGATTAAAAATTTCATTTTTGTGTTTTGAGTAACTCTACAGTGTTATCGCCATTGCGGTTTTTCTTTCTATCTTTAATATCTGTTCGGTTTCAACAGGTAAAACCGAAAGGAAGCTAAGAGATGAATGAAAATAAGTAACAAGTTTTTACATTCGTATGTATATATATCGCATGCTAAACTTCTAAACGTTATTTTGAATACAATTATAAACAAGAAACAAAATTCGTTTCCCATTTCCACTTACAGTAGTATGGTTTTTGTGCCAATGGTAATGGATTTTGGGATTAAAGTACGTATTTTCAGTGCTACCAACTTTATAATTGGAGATTTAACGTAACAAGTAATGCATAGCTTAGAAAATCCTCTCTAGATTAGTTTGAGATAACTACTCAGTAATAAAAAAAAAAAAAATCTGATGAAAATTGCAAATATTTTTCGAATCTATATTTAAAATTCCTGATTTTTAACCAAATTTTACTCTTACAGATATTCATTTATTTCGATGAAATTTATCAGAAATTCTCCGAAAACTGATTCAAATGTTTAAAGTTTTATATTTAAAAAATATATAAAAAAATAAAAATTAATTTTTTTTTATTCTACGTTTTAATATAAAATATAATTAAAATTTTTAAGGACTTTTAACGATTTTCTTATTACTAATTATTCGATACCAGTTTACATCAACAGGTGGCAGCAGCGTACAATAAAGTCGAAATTTTATGAAAATTTTTAATTTAAATAAATTTTAAAATTTTAAAAAGGCGAAAACGACTAGAAAATAAAATAAAATAGCAAATTTTTTATCTAATTTCTTTTTTTTCCACTAAAAAAAATATGTCTAATTTTTTAACTTTTACATAATTAAAGTTTTCGGTACACGTATAACAAAATATTTTAAAAGTTATTTATTTTTTTCCATTTTTTTCTAATTCGAGTAGTTCTATCACTCTCCTTCAAGCGTTTCTTTTTTTGATATTATTTTTTGTATATAGTCTCTCAGCTATCGATTTAGTTGCTTTATGGTCATTATTGATTTTCTAGTCGCATCATTCAAAAAAAAAAAAAAAAAAAGTAAATATAAAATCAATATTACTAATGGTAAGTTTAGTTTAAATTACGTACGATAGATGGTAGCACCAGTATCATTGACGTTATCTATTCATTTCATTTAAGGTAATTGTAATTAATTTACTGAAATGTTAATTAGTTTCATTTTTAAACTCAATTTTTTTTATTATTATTTGCACAATAATTTTAATGATTTATATAAATAATTCTGTTTTAATAACATCATGAATATTTTTTTAAAGTTGTGTTTACACGAATGATTAATTATGATATTAAAAAAATGAAAATAAACTAACAATAATAATAATAATAATAATGACGAGTTTGCTGAAAACAATATTTATTAAATAAGAAAAGTTTAATTTAGAAAAAAAAAAAAGATTACTAGAAAAGTAATTACTACTAAAATAATCAGAAAGATAATATTATTCAAAATATGTCAGAAATTCGCGTTAAAAATAAAAAATGAGTTACTACGGTAATGACAATCAACAAATTACAGAGAAAGAGAAAACTACAAATCATAAAATACTCGAAAAAATAAAAAGAGAGTCACGCAAAGTTTAGAAGAATATTATCAAAATTTTCTTGATTTTTACTTAATAAAAATTATTATTAACAATACCAATTTCTATTATTTTACGCAACAATGAGTGATGTACGTAACAATAGGTTATGATGCAACGAACAGTTATGAACATAACAATGATCTATTTCGTAACTAGCAGTTATGTACGTAACAATGAAGTGTATGTTGTAACAATCTATTACATACGTAAACTGTTATAATGATCGTATCAATTACAATATGACGTATTAATGGACTACAACGTAACAATGAGATGTTATGTCGCAACAATAATAATAACTCATTGTTTTTGATAACTGAAATAATGTTTCGTAACAATTCAGACTTTTTTGATAGTTTTTTTTTTGCGTAATATTTTTCTAAATTGGATAGTTTAATTGAATAAATGCAGCTACCTCGATGAAACGATATAATAACGATCATTATATATTTAATAATGGATTATGGAATAACAAAATTGTCAATCAAATTTATATTAATTTATTATAATCTTAATAAGTATGCTGTTAATAATAATAATAATAATAATAATAATAATAATAATAATAATAATTAAATCATTATTTTTGATATATTTTTACTGGAATATTTAAAAATCGGACTTTTCTGATATTTTTCTGTTTTAATATTATTTTAAATTGGATATTTTACTAAATAAATACTTTTGTTATATAAAAGATGTATATATATATATATATATATGTTTCTGAATTTAGTATACTGTCATTGTCTGTAAAATAAAAATTGAATCGTAAACATGTTCAAGTTTTGATGAAATTTCTTTGATCGAATAACATTCTCGGTAGATATTTATTTATTTTTTCTTGCTTTTGACCGATTTAAATTGAAGTTATAAAGCTTGGTTTTGTTGTGCATGGTATGTGCATCCCTCATTACAGAGAATAGGAGAGATGTTTACCTGACTGCTGTAGAAGCCTGGACTTCTTCAGTCAATATCCACTTTTCATCCTCCTTTTTCTCTCGTTTGGTATTATTGGATTATTCATCGCAATTATCTTATAGTTTTATAAAACAGAAAATTGTATTCTTAGTCATAAAAAAACAAGGTATTGACATAAGTAAGTTGAATAATACTTCAATAAAGTTTTCTTCCAGATTTAAATAAAAAGATTTTTTTTGCATACATCCCGAATAAAACCTCAAAAGATGAAAGCAAAATTAAAAAATAACATGTAAGATTTCTTATATAGGAATAAGTTAAAAAGATATTCTGTTATACAATATATATATATATATATTTTTATAAATTTAACTTTATTTTTAGTAAAGAACATGAAATATTTTTTTCCTTAAAAAAATTCAGATTTAATCGATTTTTTTCGCTTAGTATTTTTTTGCGAATATCTTTTATTAAAACGAATACATAAATTATTTTCGTTTTAAGCAATTTATATATTTTTAATTTAATAAAATGCATTAGAAGATATTCCGTTATATTCCGAATAAGTTTTAATTTGATTTATTTCTGGGAACATTTATTAATTAAGCTAACATTCAGCTTTAAACAAATATCCTCTGGATTAACTTAATGCTTACTTAATTTCCATCGAGAATCAGTGATGAAATTGCGTGTTACTATATAAAATCAATAAATGGTGATAAATTAAATGCTTTCTTGCGTATAATAAAGTCAAATAAATAAAATAATCCGCTGTTTGAACAACTGCTGAAAATGTTTAGTTTTAAATACTGCAAAGAGAAGTTGGTTATTTATTTATTTATCAAAGTTTATCTAGTATTTATTCTGTGAAGTATCAATTGAATTGATTTTCTTCTTTCGATTTAAAATTACTGAAACTAAAGAAAGAAAAAAAAAAGGAACAAGTATCAAGTTCCTGAGTCATTTATAACAAATCAAATGGATTGGAAAACTTTCACGATCAACTTATGTATTTGGAGGTTTTAAAAAAGATAAGAAAGTAGACATGATCTGAAACCAAGCTTAAGAATGACACGTACGCTTTTGTTCAAACGATAGTCAATAGCACAGAGCAAGGATGGCACACATCTATCTGGATTATCTCAAACCATACGACAAAAATCTAAAATTGATGTGACACAAAACTTAGATGCGGTATTGTGTGACTAAGATGAAATTTTTCTGGACGAAAACCGGAATATATATTTAATCTAACCTCGTCATTTTGTCGGATTTCCGAAAATTTATCGCGCCCAAGAATTCGTTTTATTTATATTTTGAATTTACTCTTCGTTTCGTTAATTAAGCTAATTAGTTACGAATTTAAAACATCGTGTGGTACGTATCTTCTTATAATTCCGAAACGGTTACAAAATTAATTTTCTGTCTTATACGTTGTAAAAGTCTTTTTGGCCTTGTCTCGGTACGTGATTTTCATCCTGTTGAGTATCTCATTAATATTTCATTCTGTCATACGCTACGACAAAGTATCAGACAATTCCACTTACGAGGAAATGCAATATCTTTCTTGCTTATTTAATGACTCTGTAAGGATACCTTTCAATGAAAAAACATTTTACTGAAAGAAATTTCAGGTGTGTCAGAAACAATCGCTGATATATATATGTAACCCGAATTCATCACATTCTCTTTCAACAATATTCAACAAAGAGAAAATTTATTATTTCCAGCTTCGATTTTGCACCATAACTTTGATATTTTATAAATATTTTGTTGTGATGGTAAAATATCTGAAAAATATTTAAATTGCATATTTAAAACTTAAATATAATTCCACATGCAAATTCTTTAAATTATATTAATTAGAATCAAGTTTTGAGAACATTTCTCCATTAATTATTTTTCTTTGTATTTATTAAACAATAGAAAATTAATGCTAGCATTTACTAGTGATTAATGAAATTAATAACAATACAAAATTAAGTTTGTTTAGAAAATCGTTAATATTGTGATAAACGATGAGCGAAAAATAAATTATAAATATTCGTGTAGAATTCGTATAAAACTTTATAAACAAACAAAACTCTTTCCTATACCATAAAGTGATTTATGTTTACGTAAAAATATAAATTTATGGTTACAGTCTTGCAAACATAGAATGGCAAATATGAGACATAATTCATGGCTATCACCAGAAACAAAACAGTAGATATGCTTAAAATTTTCCATAATTTAGAATAAATCTGCACTAATGTGATATATTTTATACAATAATCTGATTTTAGTTTAAATTCCTGTAAATATATATTAGATCTATGACCTGTACCATAAGATTAACCATTACTAACAGAAATTAGGTAATCAATTGTACGGTATTATTATAGATAGTCTCCGTGCAAATTGTAAACTCTGTTAATTCTCTCTCAATATGCATTATTAATGCGTATTCGGTGCATAAAGCGTGTTATATATCAATTGTTGGATTAATGTTGCACCTATTATAAACGACATCATATTTTTTTTCTTTTTTTCCCGTCACTCGCAACAATTTTTTAATAGCAAACTGGAGGGGATTTACTTGCAAAGGAATAGTACTAATAGAGATAATACCCTTCCATTAAAATCCGTTGCTGACGTGAACAAACCGTATTGGTTGGGATTAGATCTTTTCGTCTGTGTTGCCTACAATGTTCGTTAGACTGGACTCCAGTTTTGAGTCCTCAAGGGACTTCTGTTGTATAATAGGAATGTAGTTTCAGAGTCAACAGTAAAATCGATATGCGCATGCTTTTCACTGTTACTAAGCAACATTTAGGTTGTTATGTACTGTATCGTTCTGAATATTAATTTTTTCCAGTTAAGTTTAAAGTCCACATGTGATAAAGCTCTCTCGCTCTTAGCATTACTCGGTGCAAAACTGGTATGAATCACTTTGATCCCTAATCTACAAAACAGAAACGTGTAATTAGTGACAATTATATATTATTCTCTTCATAATTTACACGATACATTAATTTACAAAGAATTAACTGGTATTGATAAATATCTTTTTTTATTCTTTAAATTCTGCTATTTTTAAATTAATTTTGTAAGTCAACACGATAAGTTAAAGAACAAAATAGGAGATTTTATATTGATTACTCATCAAGTAATTATTAAGTAGAAATTTTTTCAAAATTATATAGGCCTATATATATAATTTTTACTTTTACATTTCTTTTTTCAGTAAAAATTCTATTTCTTATATTGAATTTCACCCTTTCTTCTTTCGGAATAAATTACAGTATGAACTAGAACTGAAATGATTGATCGATGTTTGAAGTTTGATTTTTGAAATTTAGTCAGAATAAAATTTTTATCTATATTTTCACAATCTGAAAATTCAATATTATAATGATCGCAAAAGAATTATAATAATAAGTCATTATTATTTTATGTATACCTAAATCAGTACAAAAGTTACTGACTTTATAATTTAGAGGAAAAAAAATATATATATAACTTAGTTGTTATTGAGTCTGTAACGTTGTCTAAATAATTTTCGACATAAAATTGTTAATTAAAAAAGGCATTTAACATATTTCCGAATTAATTAAAACTCTCAAGAAGAATCTGGAGAAAATAACTTTGGAGATTCGACTTAGTAAATAGATTATCAGACTAAATTTTAATCCAGGAATCTTTGTTTAACCTTTAAAATTTGCTGTTCAAGTTAATTTTTTTTTTCTTGTAGTTTTAAATTATAAAAGATAATTTCTATTTTTCATTCTGCAGGAATGTTTTTTTTTTTCTGTTATAAATTACATGAGACATTAAGTAGATATCTTAATGACAATTGCGATATATTAGGTCTAATTTGCGGTAATTTAAACGATTGAGCAAAGAACGATACCGGACTTAATGATATGTGTTTTAGTTTTCAATTTTAAGAGATAAAAATATACGTTTCGTTCCTCAAATTTTCTAATAAACAAGAAAAATCTTGCAGTGATCTTAATTACCGTTTTTTTCACGTTTCCTTTGAGTAAAAAATTTTTCCTGATTTTTTTTTTCCTTCTATCATTCTACGCACGAATCTTTCTGTTAGATTATCTTGTAAGTCGTACGATTGAATCCGATCATTTATCAGATTTTAGATAGTTTCCATGCTTTGTAATCGGGAAATGGCGTCATGAATAAACTTCGAAAGTAGATTATTTATTAATGTGATAAAATATTGTTAACTTTTCTCTCTAAATTGATTAATTTCTGAATGAATTTCGTGTAAACAGTTTATTATCGCACATAAATATTCATTCAAGGCAGTTAATTAATATTAAAAACTCAAAACCCCGAACGTTTTAAATATTCATTCTTTTGAGGTACCTTTTAATAAATTAAAAAATAATCTTTTAAAGTTTTTATAATTCGCAGATAAGTTCACGTATACAGATAATAAAACGTACTGATAACAAAACATAAATTAATTTCAAAAAATAAAATTTGTTGTTGCAGTTTCCAGTTTATAACTTCGAAAAAAGATTGGAAGTTGTGCTGACAAGAAATGTCGAAAAACAAAATTTCTTTCGATGTTTTTGTTCTGTTTATTTTCCTTTTTGTAACTTCTATTTCATGTTCTTTCCGAAGTAATGTCGCTCTTTCGCGCAAAAAAAAAAGAAAAGAAAAAGAACTATTCCTCTGATATTCATCTGGCAAAGTAATCAGCCTTATTTTTTTCTTTATAATTTCTTATCAACTTATTTAACTATTTGATAAAATATTTAAATTTATGTAAACACATTTTTGTCTCTGGATAGATATTTCTTATTCTTTTTATTCTGCCAAGAATAACGAGACAAAATTAATATTTTATTTGTGACAAAAATTTAATTTGTTGTTTATTTCTGCAAATCTCTGTTTCCACAACATATATAATTTTTATAGTCGTTCTAAATATAATTTATTTAAATTTAACGAGACTTTTTTCCCTCTGAGCAGAGAAATCAGATTAAATATTAAAAAATAATAATAATAATCATAAATGTAAAAGTTTTAGCAGTGTAAAACAACTGGATAATGAATTTTCCTCTTAAATTCTTTAATTATAAAGATGTTTGTCTGTAGCCATAATGATTCAGAATAAAATAATAACATAATTATTTTTAATGAATATTATAATTACTAAATTAAATTTAACAATAGAAACAATGTTTATTTTTAGTGAATCTATTGTTATATTTTTAAGATAAATATGATATATATATATATATATATATATATCAATTTGAAAATTGTTTTGTCTCATCTTTAATAATGCAACATAGGAAAGAATATTGAGACGTATGTTGTGTTTATTTTTTGTGTACATTTTGGAATTATTGCATAAATTTGTGGATATTAAACTAGTAAGTAGTTTTAAAAATTAAAGTTTTCAAGTAAAGAAAATATATTTAATAGATTTCAATAGTAAAAAGTTCTTTAATTGCCTTTAGGCATTGTCTTTCAGTTTCTCTTTAAAAAAGTTGGGAAAGTGGTTAACCGATTAAAAATTGATTAAAAGAAAACAAATCTTGTTAAACTTTTGAACGAAGCAAGTAGTTCTGGAAAGAAATAATTGTCTAATATCAGAATATATAGTTTTTTTTAGAAGTTATTAATGATTTCTGATTGATAAGTCATCTCAATGTTATAACTTCTTTATTGAATGCCATAAAAATACAGAATATTGTATCGATTCTGTAATAATTATCAGGAGTTTGAATGCTCGCCATTTTTTAATGGACGAAGCTGTAGTGTCAATTAATTTCATTTCAAGGTCAGATTTAATGACCTGACCACTGAATTTTAAAATTCAATCAAAGAGTTAAAAGTTATTAGAGACTAGCTGTTCGAACGTCCGCCATTTTTAAACAGCTGAAGATAGAAGATTAATTAATTTGATCTTTTTGAGGTCATCTACAATCATTTGATCATTTTTCTAAATTCTATAAAAATTCTGTAAGTGGTTCAGGATATATTAAAAGAGTATCTCAGAAAATTGAATGTCCGCCATTTTTAAAGGTTGAAGCTAGATAGTTAATCGATTTGCCATCGGGATCATTTTTTAATAACTTCACTTTCATATTAAATTTCCGAAAATCAACAGAATAGTCTAAGATATATAAAGCAATCTGTAAGATTGAACATCCACCATGTTTAAATTATTTGAATTCCACTATTCAATGTTATATATATATATATTTTTTTTTTTTGTGGTAGATTATTATTACCAAATTTCTACTAATTAGTTCAGAAATTATTAGTACGGATACACAATCAGATACACAGACTGGATGGTAATCTTATAATTTTAATTTTCTTTCGGAAAGTAGGCTAAAATTGCTTGTTTTCCTTTCCCAAATGTTGTTCCTGAGATTAAAATTAAAATTCCATAAGGTAGCTCGTTAAATAAGCGAAAATGTGATAGTAATTTAAGTTTCAGTCGTTTTACTTTTACGAGCGTGAGATGATCATACAGAATTTACTAATTTCAAAGTAGAAATTTCCATTATAAGTAACGAAAATATTAATCAAGAAGTATAAAATTTTTAGAAGATTTAAATGGAAATAACTTATTTCTAAATAATGGATATCCTTTTGGTATCCACTAGACATCCATTAGTCTTTTACCATTCTTGATGTAGGATGAGATTTAGTGATTTGCATTAATATCAGTAATTAAAGTAATTTCACATAGATTGCGTTACCGATCAGAATTTCGACAGCTGTTTGTTTCCAAGAGGCTCTCATAAATTAACATTAAAAATGTATCTTTCTAGCAATTTATATAACAACTTCATTTAAAGAAATGAATTTTAAAAAACTTGTAATTTTTAACACTCATGCAAAATTTAAATGCAAAATAATCTTGCAAGTTTTACATTAAATACAATTTTGATTAATTATCCATTTATCAATATTAATTATAATCAAAACTGTATTTTTTTGTTTACTTTAAAATACAATTTTCTCTTTAGTTTACTCTGTATATAAATGATAATTTTATTTATAAAAAAAATTATTTTTTCTTGTTGAAAATTTTAAAAGGAAACATTTTTTTTAACCTTTAAGTTCAAAGGAAAAATTACTCGGATCGTTTTCCTCATCAGAAAACTGCTAACTGATGAAGAATCTTTTTTAATCTCCAGTGAATATGATAAAATTTATGGCATATAATTTGAATAGAGAGAACTGAATCTTTCATTATTTGCCGAAAGAAAATAATTTTTTTTTCTTTTTTTAAGCAAACAAAATGAGTGTTTTAATTTAAATAAAAAGATTCCTAACACGCAATCCCAAGACGAATTTCTTTTATTAAAATTAAAGTTCAACTGCAACTATAACGGTAACATCAATAAAAATAATAAATTAATAATTAATAATACATCTTTGCAACATCGATAAATCTATATAACTGCTAAATTCTTAGATAATCTCCAGGTTTAACTAGTTATAATCATTTTGAATTTTCTGAAGTAGCAAATTTACTGCTGAGACATGGAATAAACGCGATAGATATACATGAAAGCTTTATTAATCTTCGAATACAAATGGATAAATGGGCATAAAGTGTATTGGTTTATATAAGCAATAGTTCATTAACAGATATACAATCTTGCTTCTGTAAATTATGCATTCATCCCACGATGCTGTAGATTATAAATTCGAAAACGTTCGCTGCAACAGTACACAACTAATTTTACATTCGAGAAATTATATTAATGCATCGTTTTACAAATATTCCAAATACATAAAAGGTGTTTAAAATATTATTACGTTCTAAAAAATACTTTATACAATTGTAAAAAAAAAAAAAAAATGGAATATTTATGTAAAGTTTTATTATGACACTGAAAATAACGAACTACCTATACAGTTACTGCATGGATCAAAACCAAGGAGTATTGAAGGAAAAATGAATCACTGTTTATCGAAACAAATATGAATGTGTAGAATATTTTTGCTATTATAAAGTATGATTAATGTATTAATTATTATATAGTTTTAATGATTGAAACTGACGAATCATTTTTTTTTCTCTCTTTTTCGCTAATGGAACGGATGAGTTGCATTTAATTGGATTTGCACTATTTGCACCTCTACTTTTTGGTGATTGCCATTTGCATCTGATAAAGGATTTTCTATCTAAACTTTGTGTGCACCTGCTTAACATTCACGCTCGATGCATTATGAATTTCTGTCTGATAATATCATCACGGTGTTCATATGATGTCATTAGACAGAATTTCATCGCCTCTTATCCTGTATCCAGCTACTGGTATCATAAACTAGAGTGTTATCTCGCTTTATATATTTAAATTTTAATTAATTTTATTATGAAAATAGTTTAAATGTAAATTATTTTTAAACAAGTGCTTGTTAGAATGAGTTTTGGTTACAAGCGAGACGTTTATTTATTTGCTTTAGTTGGAGTTACTTTAGGCATGAAAACCCGCAAACAATTCCACTAAAAGAAGTTTATAATTCTCTTAAGTAAAATATCTGTCTTCTTTAAGAAATACTTTCACTCAAACATAAAAGAAATTATATCATTTCAAAAAGTTTTAAATCATTTCAATAAATCTTACAATTCTTTACGAGAAATTTCTGTTAGTAACTATTAACTAGATTAATCTTAGAGAGTTATGTATCGATCTCATGGTAAATAAAATCGATAAAAAAAATGCAATTTTATCTAAACTTTCTTTAGAACTTATATATCACGTTGCAAAAATTCTTAGTAAATATGTATTTGTCTTTATTGATGAGTTCCATGCAACAAGCATCAATTTATTTATAAAACATTGAGTTATATATTTTTATTGCAGTTTTAACCGACTCAAAGCATTCTTGTCAAAGATAAAAATCAAAGATGAAATAGGATATTTTGGAAACAGACTGCAGACCTGTTATTTTATTGGATTGTTACATCAGAAAATTTCAAAAATATTATACACTATAATTTATTTAATATATCAGAAATTATTGGATTTTTTTGAAACCTTCTAAATTATTATTATTTTCTCTTAATCATAACAAACTTTCACATTAAATACATTCAAGATTTGCAAAAATTTAAGTATGAATAGCGTAGTTAACAAGCTAAAGTTCTTATTTTTAATAAAATTATTAATATTAATTTTCAACTGCGAAAGATTTCAATGGAAATAATAAAAATACGAGTATTGCAGTTATTTAGAGGATAATATAATTAGTAAGAACTGATGGAAGAGATAGTTAAGATAAATAAACTCTCATAAAAGTTATATTTTGGTTTAAAAAGAAAGAAGATATTCTTTAAATTTATGCATTTCAGAATATAAATTAAAATTATACTAATTGCATGTAAACTAATCTTTTATATCATTAAATGGCTGGGTAATTTTATAATGCTATTGAATTAATTTATTAAATTTAAATTAGCCAATCTTATATTTTGCAAATGATTATGTTACTTTATAGATTAGTGCAATCGATTAAACAAAATTGATAAATCTTGCGACAAAATTATATATATAAGTAAGCAGATAAACATTTATGAGCGAACATTAATGTCTGTGGAGAATGCAAACATTTATGGTATGTTAAATATGGAAATAATGTTATTTTGTGAACGACTGCAGTCAGTTGTTATTAAATTCAGGCATATTTCATTAATTTTGACTTCATTCTTATTTTTTTTAACTTGTTCAAAATGGTTACCTTTTAAACATTATATTTAAGATTGTTTTATAATAAAAATGTTTGAAAATATTCTATTCTTCTACAAATATTGTTTTCTAGTGTTCGGTTTTAATCGTTAAACTCTTAAATAAAGGAAGAGTAGAAACAAGTTATATGGTCTACAACGTGAAGCACCTACTAAACTTGCAAAGGACTTCAAAGATCTTTTTGAACGGCTGAAGTTGAGATTTTTATAGCAGCTAATGTACCTTTAGAGACAGTTCACTGAAGTACTTTCAGAAATCTAGTCGAAACGTTTCTTCTATCAGGCAATACCTCGTTAAATTACCTAACAAGAACACGATTTAATTAATGAATTCAACTCCTCTACGATAATTATTTTGCAATTCGTAAAAGTAAATTTTCTTAATTTCTTCATTATTATGATCGAAACGACATTAGATTAATCGATAAGGGGAAAAAATTCAATAAACATTTAACACTCAATTAGAACTTCGATTAATTGTAATCGAAAGTCTGTAGAATGATTTAAGATCTATCCATTAGCAGAATGTTTCTCTAGTTTCTTTATTGTCTTATCTAGGATTTAGTAAACCGAACAAGAGATTGCTCCTAAGAGAGATAAGTGAAGAGATACAAAATCTCCAAAACATCTTATGTTACTTTTCATATGTCCAACGATCTGTTTTCGTCGATAAGCTGCTCTAAGAAATTGAACTTTGTAGATCTACACCATCCACTCCGAGATACGCTTATTTAACTTTATTTTATCAAATAAAATCTAACTATTTTATTTGATAAAACAATTAAACGATAATTAATATTTATTAATTAAACCGTTTTTATTTATTTTTCCCATAAAAGAAAATCAATTTGCTTATTTATAAAATTCGGATTGCTAGACATTAAACTATTTTTTTGCTTTTGCTTTATCGCTTTATCGAAAGTATTTTTTAATACTGAATAGAATATAAACGCTTTTATATATTTCTTATATCAAATAATATATATTCTAAATTTAGATTCTTTTTTGTATTGTATCTGGAAGCTGTACTTCAAATATTCTTAAAGGAAGAGAGAGAGTAACAAAATCTTTTTTTTCTAGAGTAACTTTACCAACTACTCGAAAGAAGAGAAAATATTTGCTCAAGGTTTCGATATGTTTTCTCAACTGATTTTTACCAATTTTCTGCACAGATTGAGATTCTAAAAGAACTATTCGCATTATCAAGATGCAACCTACAGATTGATTTCTCTCATTTAAATGCATTTACATAATCCCATTTTAAAGCTCCAAAATTAATTTGGCCATGTGTAGAACCTTTATAAAATATATAAAATTTTTCTTTTAAAAAACATTTTTTTTTGCTGTGAAGTTTACTATATTGTGGACATATCTTTTCATGTTTTCTAGATATATTTGAAAAAAAAAATATATATATATATATATATATAAATGTTTGTATTGTATAATCTGTACAAACTTTCAAACTTAGTTTTCTTTTATATAAGAACTTGTGTAAAAAAAAAAAATCGATACAAACTCGAAAACAAAATTTTTAATTTACGTTATTACAGAGTTTCACTGTTTAAAAGCGTACAGAATAATTTAACCAATTAAATTTAATGTGATTAAGATAGTAATCCCAATTAGAATAATTAAAAATCACGTTTATATACATTTTAAGTATAATTTGCTTAAAAATTAATTTTCGTTGGATAATAAAATATTCAATCCGTTTTTTAACGCTGCATAATGATCGACTAAATGCTGCAGAACAATTATGACTAAGAATATATATTAATATATTCTTGGTATATATCATCTTGGAGATGAATAAAAATAAAATAAATAAAGGAAAAAATGTTGCTGGTGAGATCATGCCAGAAACGTGCTGTCTAACCTCACAAGACATAACAGATGATTTGGACAGCGTAACAGTCAGCCATCAATATTTGATCAGATGGTATCTTTATTTGGTATCTTGTCTATTTGTTTCTTTCCATATAACTATTGCTCATTCAACCTTGCATACTTTATATAATGACTCATTTCTGCATGCTTACGAGATAAACAACAACTGTGATACGTAATTATTACATCTCCAACAAAATTTATGTTAAGGTATCAAAATGTTAAAGCGTTAAAAAAACTTTTTAAATTTTATAAAATGAAGATTAAATATATATATATATATATATATATTAAAATATTTTAAAACGCAAAGTAGAGAAAAATTGATTAAATATTTAATTGCAAAAAGTCCAAGACGATCGATGATAGAAGAATTTATTAAACGAACAATATATGTATTTGAAAAGAAAGAAAATTGGATTTTTAAGAATATTAAAACGTTTTTTAATAATTTAATTTATCTTTCGCTCCGTTTTCAATAATAGAAAGGCTGCATTTGTTGTTTAGTTCAATCGATAAAGTATAGTTAATAATAACGCAAAATCTTTAATAAGTGTAATTTAAGATTAACAGTTTAAGGAAATGTAGTTGTTATTGTTGTTATTATTCTGTTTGTAGTTTTGAATTATGCTACGGAAAATTCTAACGTGTAACGCATTATGATTAAAACATGAAGATAAATCGGTGGAAATTACAAATAAGTAGCGCATCGATTAAGTTGTAACATTAGTTTACGACATAGTAATTACACAAGTTGACATTGAAGAAAATGTCAGGAAAGTGATGGAAAAGAAGCAGACACCCGAAGAAGGAAGGTAAAGTAATGTCTTAAAGAAGAATCAGACGTTGTTTTATGGTCATCACTTCCACTAACTGCAACGCTGTACCATATAGTCAAGAATGATTGATTGCAGCATGCCTAAGACGTGAAGCAGGGGTTAAGGCGCACGGAGATTCTCTTGGCTTAATTACCTCTAAGCCACTAGGTCTATATAATATATATATATGTGTGTACACGCACAACTTAGAAAACTTTATCGAGATAAAATTTATATTCGACTTTAATGCCACAATAATCAAAAATTAATCTGTGACTATAAGCATAATATTAATTATAGTTGTAAACATTCTTATGCGTTAATCAATAATTATCGAATATGTTACGTAGTATGAATATATATGTGTTAGTTTTGTCGAAAATCGATGCGACACTTATAAATATTTAAATATTAATACGCATGTTTTCATGATATAAATAATTAATGTTGGTAATTGATTATTGAATATACGAATACTTGTACCAGTTACAGTTTCAGTCTTTCTTTTTTTGTTTGTATAGAAGAAACACGTATTATTTTTATTTTTCAAATCGATATATCTCTTGTAAACTAGGTAAACAGAAAATTTTAAGAGTGCCGTGTATCATTTGATGACATTTCCCTCAAGCAATTTCCTTTGGTGAAAATTGATGCTGGAGAACCGATATTGGTTCGACTTTAAAGACTGTAGAAATTTTTAGGGAATAGGTGCAATTTAGGAATGTTTAATTAGATAGATAGCATAAATATTTGCTTTCAGAAAAAAGGAGTAAAAAGAAAAAAAAGCTTAACAAAACTGGTGAAGGTGTGTTTATCTGCCGATGGACTTAAGGAGAAAGTAAACAGCTTGTTCAACAAGCATTGGGTGTCGCTGTTGTCGGTACTAGTACGCATGCGTTTTATTCCGTGCTGACACGTGTCTCGCAGTTCTGCTCCCAGTTGTCTTCTCATACGGCACGTCAACTACATCATCCAGCATCCAACCTGGCTTCTCCAGCAAATCATTGCTGCGCAGACAGCAAAATGCTGCGGCGCTATAGGGCAGCTAGTGGTTCTGCTCTAGATTTGGTTCAACTGCAGAAATCGGACGTCGAATCGCCCCAATGCTGTCAGGCAAATAGATTAAGGAGAGTGTTCACGGCTCATTCGCGCCGCAAGAAGAACAAATCGAATTCTACCGGGTTCTCCTTGAATTTGGTGTTAAAGGAACCGCTACGCTTAGCTAACTCAGTGCCTTTGAACTTTGATTTATCAAGGTAAGTCTTTGATTTTTGTCATCAACTTATATACTTCCTTTAATTATCTTTTAACAAATTTCAACGAAATTCTATTAAAGCTTTATATTTAATTTACATTATTCCTCTGTAAAGTTTTACTTGTTATATTTAATTAAACGACTTTTTCTTTGAATCAACAAATGATCTTAAAAATTAATTTTCTTTGATTAAATTTCTTCTTTGTATATTACAAATTTAACTAAAGTTTACTACATCAATTAATTTCACCAATTTAAATTTATTAGACAAACAATTTTGATAATATAAAAAAAAGAAATAAAATAAAAATTCCTGCTTTAAATTAAAATTTTGTTAATCCTTTAAAAACGGTTTTCTTTATCTGGTTTTCTTTTCTTTCTATTCTTCGGTCTCAATATAATTTGATTTAAGTGAATAATGGCTGTAAAAACTTCCATTTCTTGACAATGACTTGTTTTTCCCATTTCCTTCATTTATATCCTCATATGTGCAGGAAATGACAAACTACGCCCTATATTCAACTAAACGTAGAAAATCGATGGAATACATAGCTTACAGTGTTATATAAAAATACCATAAAATGCACCAGGAAATTCGGATGATGTGATCTCCAGCGGATTTTTCTTAAGAATGGGGATGAAGTGCATTGTCATCTAGCATAAAGATTGATTTGGTTTGTCAAAAAATGATCTAAGAAATATATATATATATACGTGTACATCTGAATAAAATGAATACGTAAATAATATATTTTCTATTATATTATTAAACTTAGGAATCCATCACGCAAAAAAAGAAAAAAAATTTAAATTATGTTTAAAATATTAAATTATAGGAAAAATCGAATATAGTAATAAGAAAATGAAATTTTGTAACTTAAAAAAATTTTTTTTAAATCAATTAAAGCAGTTTGATGTTCGGAAAATTCATAAATTACTTTATTTTCTGCAAACATTGATCTTTTCTTAACGTTAAAAAAACCGAGAAGTTGGATAGCTTCCAAACTTCCCATCCTATTAGCACATTCAATGTATACCAGTCTGCGGCTCTCAACTTATTTGTATTATCATGTTTTATTTGCATAAGCCATGAAGATGTTTTCAAGTCAGTCTATTAACTACAATCGTCTTGTTTGGTCATTGTCAACATCGCTTTGTCATTGTCATTCGTTTCAGAGTTTTCGCAGATAAACAATATTCGTACCTAGTTTGTATATTTCCTATTCATCCTGTTCAGCATAACATTACGCTCGTACGGATAGAGTATCGACGTAAGCATGTCGTTATTTATTTATTTTTTAAATAAAGTTCAAAATGATCATCGATACATTTTAAAACGACTTCAATATGAGACGCTGAAAAAAATTTAATGCTATAAACAGCTTCACGCGACAAAGAATTTTTTTCTGATATGAAAAAACTCGTACGGTGTATCTGACAATGGGAGTGATTGACGAACAAAAAAGTTATCTTGTCGCTCTTCGTGAAACTTGTATATATACTGCAGCCAAAGAAATTCAGCACTTTACTAACACACACACATACATATACTCGGATAGAATCACGATTTAATTCGATACGCGTTAAAAGAAAAGTGCATTAACTAGGTAATGATGATACGAAACCCGCATTAAGTTAATGACCGTCCATTTTTCGATATTTTAATTAACAACCCACATGTTTGACATATTTATGTAATATTTAAAATTTTAGGTAATTACTTTAAAAATTAATTATTTATTATGGAGAAGAAAATTCGATTATTTGTTAAAATTAATTTATTAATTAATAAAACGATAAAGTTGAATATTAGATAGAATTTGCGTGTTTTGTTAAATTTTAAATGTTTTTTTCTTGTTTTCCTATCGGTTTAAATCATTTTAATTGGTTTCTGTTTTCCACAAAAAAGTAAAAAAAGATATTTTTAGTGTTGTTTTTTTTAGAAAATACTTCAATACTTTTTTTGTAGGTAAAATAACTTACTTATTGTTGTCTCGTTATTGAAGAAACGTGGGCATATATATATATATTACAAAATGCATGTTTTTAAGCTATTAGACTGTAAATATATTATGTAAAGAAATACTATACGAATTAAAAAGATAAGAATTTATCATCATAATAATTTAATCAGAAACTGAATTAATTTTTTTTCTTGGAGAAGTAGAAATTTTATTTTAGAGACCAATCAGAAAAAATTCTAGATAAAAGTAGAATAAAAAAAAAATCAATTTAGTAATGCCACTCTGTAATTTTTTTTCGAATCTAAATTTAGTGTTCAACGAGATGTTATACAGAACGAGAGAATTCAGGTAATAAAGTTTCCAAATCAATTTACATCAAATTGAATTGAAACGATATATTTAGAAAGAAATCTCGATGATATGCAAATTAATATTTTGCTATAATTAATCTAATTAATTCTTTTTTATTTATTTATTCTGATTTCTAAGACATGTAATAAAACCTTTGATTCTGTTAGTTCGGAATATTTAATAATTAAATTTATTCGACACGAAACTCGTCTCTCTATATAAAACTGATTTGAATGCATCGGACATGTTTTGACTTTTCGTGTTCATAATCACTAAAAATGTTGGAAAAATTTGAAAATTTTGTGTAGATTCGTATTGCTGGTGGTTATTTGTACATGAGGCGTGCTTATAATTCAATATTATTTTCCGTTTTATTGTATTTTCCTGAAAGTCCATTTGTGAAAAAATTCTCTGTAATAATAATTCAATAAAAGAACTAGTGATATACAAAAGATTTAATATATATATATTTTATATATATTTTATTATTTTTTTTCTACTATTTTTTTCTCTTAGATAGCGGTGAACATTTACTAAGAACATACTTTTCATAGCTGCAGCGTCCTAATGCACGACACGGATGAAAATCTCTAGAGTATTTCATCCTCTTGTGAAGATTAAATGGTTCTCTTTCGAACGAATGAGTTAGCGATGAAGAAATGAAAAGATGTCGACATTACTTCAAATTGTTTAGCTATTGTCAGTTAGGAACAAGAATTTCCATCAGCATCTAATTACAAAGGAGAATAGTTTATTCTTCTCCATTTTTTTATTTTTTGATTTAATTCTTCGTCACGAATTTAAATAAATTTTTTCAAAAATTACGTTTTGCATTTCTGCCATTTCGTCAATAAAATAATTGAAAATTAAAACAGAACAACTGTTTGTTGCCAACTAAGAATTTAATGAGGTCAATTATTATGAAAATTAGAGGTTGTTCTTCGGCTTTAAATTCTGCTCGAACAAGTAATTGTTATAAATTTAATTTAATTAATGATATTTATAGATCCATTAGCCGGTTAAATCTCATCTGAATATCGGCATAAAGAGAAGTAGCGTCGATATAACTAGGCAAACGTATATACTATATATATTTATATACAGTATATACACTACAGTCGTAAGGTCAGATTGTCATAAAAGCAAATTTATATATTTGCATATCATAATTGAGAATTTGCCACTTACAAAAGCTCATCAGATTCCTTTTAACATAATTAACGGGTTTTATTGCTGAATTCTGTATAACTTTTTTTTACCTAAAATATCATTATTCTGTAGGAAACTTATCTCCGAATTTCCTTTCAAAGCTTTGCAGTTACACTGTTAAAACATATTTATGTTTGAGATACAGTTCGTTTAAATGGTCAAATAGCCTTCAGTTATGAAGTATAACTTCTGTCAATAAATGCTTTTGATCAATAATATAATTTAACCTGTATGTGTTGATTAAATTTAACCGCAGCGTAATGATTTCTTCTGAGATAAATGTATCGAATATTGTACGTGGTATTTAATAATAAGCTAAGAATATAATTTTTTTTTCTCTTTTCTTTAAAAGCAATATCTTCGGACCATATTGATTTTAAATTGTATATGGGTCCTAGGTCGAAATTTTCCGCATTTCTTTCATTTCTCTCGTACAGAATATAGCTTAAAAGTGTTCTGAAATTGCAACTGGGTCTGTAAAAATTTTTTTAATTTCCCAATTAAAATTGTTAGAGACGATATAATTTTGTTGGCATTGTTAGCCATTAATATATAAAATCATTTTACGCTTCAGTAAATTTTAAGAATTTAGATAAAACGTTAATCTTGATTGCAAAAAAAGAAGGCAAATTATTAAAATCAATATCTATCATGCGATTAATTTTCTCTCTCTTTCTCTTTCTCGCTCTTTTTTTTTTTAATAAGAAAATTGAAAATGTCTGCAATTAATTTTTGTTTAATCTTAAATATCCTTTTACATATAAATTGCAAATTTTATTGCTGTTCTAGTTTAATAATTTTGCTTAAAAATTAATTAGGGAAAATTTTATTTTTGGTAAAAAAATAAATTGCTGTCAATAACACATCTCATAATTTTCTATACTGGTTAAATGCTTCAATATTCAACATCTCGTCGGATCGATACAATTTATGAATTAGTTATGTATATAGTTTTCTACATGTTGGGATTAACATGTCCTATAAGATGTATTATCTCGGTTCTTTTGTATATGAAGTGTCTCTCACTCTCGTGATATACTGTTCCGATAATGTTATAATCTGTTTTGATGTATCGTTTATTTGAATGATGATAGTTCTCTACAATAAACTACAGTGCGAGTTGTTAGTAACATTCCAGGAAAGAAACGTTTCAGAAAAGTAATACAATATCTTGCTAGCTATTGTTTCTTAAACTATTCTCATTAGTTAGCTCAATATATCGCAATGTAGAAAACTGTAAAAATATATAGTGCACATACGGATAAATAATACATAGGAACAGTACAAAAAGTAAATATTTTTCATCTTTTGAATAAAATAACATTCTGTCATAGAATATAGGACCATTATTTATGTTGCAGAAAGTGAAGACTGAGTATGTGAAATTTATATTGTTATTTTAATAGTTCTCTTCTATTCTTTCTCGATATTTCCCTTTTATATTTATATGTATTATATCCCAAAGACCATATTCAAAGAATAAATATTTAAACTCGCTATTTTCCTTTAAAACACTTTGTTGAGTATGTTGCGAAGTAAGAAATTTGTCAAAATCTATTCATAGCGATGACAATTTATTTATTCATGTATTCAAGTAGAAAGCAGAGACTATGTCAGCCCATTCTTCCATTCAAGAGCTCTGTTTGTATTTAATGCTTTAGTATATTTTTTTGTTGGTTACTTACATATTTTTCTCTGTACGAAATCTCGAAAATATTATTTTGGGCGTTGAAAAGATCGAGGCGAGAAAAAAGGGAAACATTCGTGAGAATTCTTGTATATTTTATTATTATTATTTTTTCCTTATTTATTTTGGATTATAAATCGAAGTCGAACGATATTGGGAAGTAACAAGTGGTTTAAATAAAATATTAGTAGGAAAACGACAAATCAAATTTTTTGCATTGCATCAAAATTTTTGTGTCAACAAATTGCTTGTAATTTAATCGAAGGCAGCATCTACGTAAATCGTGTTTATATTCGAAATATTTTGTAGATTTTTCTGTTGCTCGTAGTAATCAAGAATTGAAAAAAAAAAAAAAAAATCTTTTTCTCTTTCTAAATCGTTATCGATAGCAAACAAAATTTTCTAATCAAATTTTAACTTTTAATAATTATAGTAACCAAATGTAAGGATTACATTATCAAATTTTTTCCTTATAAAGAAAAATTTCGTTTATCGACTTCATTTTCTTTTATGTTCAAATTTATACTTTAAAAATATATCTTTTGATTCTTTATTCTGTCCCCATTTTTAATTCATTTACTTCAATTTTTATTTTTTGTTTTCAAATGCGGATATTCTTTCATATAAGATTACGTTTCTTTCCATTTGTAATGTCAAAAAACTCACTTTGATTACAAAAGTCAGATGAATCTTTTTTTTTATAGGTTTAGGATATATGGTTAAGAAAAAAAAAATATTATTCAGCAAAATAAGCTTTATCTGATGCCAAACTATAACTCGAATCTTTTTAACAAAAATAATAAGATTTCAATTGTTCTATATAGAATCTGTGCTGTTACCTAATCCTTTCTTTAGCCATGAGTTTCCGCAGAAGTGAACAGAATAAATTGTAGTTTTATGATGTTATAACCGAATAAAATAAATTATGCGTTAAATTAAATTAATAATAAATTATTTTATCATTCCGAACGTATATAGAATTAATTTTTACATTTTTTTATATTGATTTTAACGAAGAAAATCAAGGTAATTTATGTAAAATTATTTTGTTTGGGGAAAATTTTGTTCCTTTTCATAGTTTGAAGAATAGGAAACGTGAGAATACATCCGAAATATGTATAAAGTTTAAATTTTTTCGGTGTTTAAAGAGATGTCAAATAAATAAAATGAAACCAGACTCTCTTTTTTTATTATTATTCGCTGCACTTATTCTTGCGATATTTAATTCAAAAAAGAAAGAAGTGTCATCGACAGACGACTAAATCATAAAAGTAGAAAATGCTTCTGGGCAGTCACTTTGTTCTTTACTAACTCCGACTTGGTAAGTGATTAGCAATCGTTGCCAGAGGAACGTCTCAAGGCTTTAAAGTAACGGTTAATTGCTTTAGAACTTCAGACAATACCAAATTGTCTACTGGTTATTTTGATTCTGCTACAACAAATAAATCTACAAATTAAGATGTTCGAAAGGAATAGGTTCGACTTCTGTTAAAGTGCATTAACCCGTGTACCATTTGAATTATTTATAATCAAGTGGAAATTAAATTAGCAAACTTTTTTTTCCCTTACTAAAAAAAAAAAATTGTTTTTTATAAAATTTATCGATGGAAATTTAATTTTTAAAGCATTTTAATATGGAAATCGAATAAAATGAACAAAAAAAAAAAAACGAATTTTAATGATTCTTTATGAAAGAGAGAGATAGGAGAGGAGAATAATAATTTTATCACTCATCTTTATAATAAATAAGCAAAAAAAAATTTCAGGATAAACAGAAGAAACTGTCAAATGCAATTTCTCTGCATCCCTCTGTAAGAATAGATTATAAGAGAAGTAACGCAATAAGAAATCGTCGTTTATTCGAAGGATATTTAAACATTGCAAAGATTCTCTGCGCTAATGGGAATCATTATCGCACTAAATCCTATTAAAGTCGAAATTTTTGCTGCATTCATCACTATTTTTGCTCTATAAACGTTTCTTTTTCTTAAATCGTTCGCTTAATTCTCGCATTATGTCGAGATAATAAGAGGCACAACATTAATCAACACGCACACCGATGCAAGGATATAAAATTTCCTAAATGTAAACTTGTCCCCAGGGCAACTGCAGTATTTGTATGCTTTACATTTTAGCACAAACGAATTAATCTCAATTAAAAGCTGGAAAATTTACAGTTGAGATGGTAAATAACAAGAATACGTTATTATTTAATTAAAAATGGTTCCTTGATGTTAACCAAATCTCTGGCGGTAGTCGTAAAAAGAATCGAGCACAAATTAATAAGCGAGAAAAATTGAACAGATTTATCGTGTCATAACTGAAAAAATTTAATCATTTTAAGTTAGTTCCTTCCATAAATTATATGTTTGCTATAGGAAACAATACTCCGAAAATGCCACCAATTTTCAAAACAATTCTTATAAGTATAGATTCACCTATTAGGAGAAAAATCGAGTATATCTAACCTTAAATCGTCGTTAATGAAATTTTTATTGTTTTCTTATATAAAATTCCATTTTATTTCACATGTTTTGCACCATTTAAGATTCCTGTTTGATATAAATCATCATCATCTTCAAGACTGTAGATGGTTACAGGTTGAAAATTCTAACCTGATCAGTCTTGTATTAAATGTACAGGATTGTTTTCATCTAATGATTTGCTTTGGTTGCCATGCAACTTGCTTCCTAATACATTGGAAATTTAAGCAGACCTTTAGTGCAAATAATATATTTTATATAACCCGACTTCGATAACGATTAACTCAAAATAAATAAACAATATTATATTTTAATATAAATTTACATAAGCTAATTATATGTGCAAATATTCACTGCAGTTTTATCTTTTAAAATGCTTTAGTCACCGGACAGCATTAACTCTGATAAATATTTGCTTCGGAATATTTTATTAAGAGTATAATCTGTATTTAAACAAATTTTAATCTTAATTATAACAATTAAATTATGTTTAAATTGTTAAAAAAGATATATTTAAATAAAAAGAAAGATAAACAAAGCAGTTTTGGAAAGAATTGTCTACTTTATGAAGATGCACTTTATTTTAGAATTATTAAAGATAAGAGATTAAAATTTATGCCATTAAAATCACTTTCAATGGCTTAATCTATAAATTTAATATCGTGAGAATCTATTAAATAACTCTGTAGTTATTACAGGAAAACTTCATAAAATTGAAGGTCTGCCATTTTTAAATGGATAAATATACATGAATAATTAATTTTATTTCGAATTTAACGTTAAGAATCCGACCACATTGCTAAATTTTATAAAATTCGATCAAATACTTCAAAAGTTATTAAGGGGGGAAAATCTTTGAAATTTGAATGTTCGCCACTTTTTAAACGGTTGAAGTAGAGTTAATATATCTCCGAAACCAACTTCAGCCGTTTGTCTAGTTTGCAAAACTTCACTAAAATCTAATTAATAGTCCAGAATATATTAAGAGAGTGTCTCAGAAGTTTGAATGTTTTCTATTTTGAAATTATTAAAGCTGGAGTGTTAATTGTTAAGACGACGAGATTATCATCAATGGCCAAATATTACTAAACTTTATTAAAATGTATTAATTAATTGAAAAGTTATTAGTTAAAAAAACATAAGCAGATGGACTAGACACACAGACAGATAGCATGGTGATCTCTTATGCATCACTTTCTTCCATAAAGTAGGCTAAAAAAAAAAATCTATCAGAAATCAATTTAAAGAAAGGCTTTTATATTTAATTGCCTAGATATACTGTTACAACGCTTATTGATTAGCGAAACTTATGGTATATATGTCTACAGATGACTATATTTATCTCAGGTCAAACAACAATAATTTGTTATTGTCTCTTATTTATTACGACATATAACTCTTATGACTTCATTCCTTTTGTAACGAATATTATTCAGTGTTTAAAAAATAATCAGGAATTAATTATATATATAAAGCAAGGTAGATTAGAAACTTATGTTTACTAAACTACATTAATTGTAATTTAATGAATATATATATAGTTAATTTGATGTAAAATTAATCACTATCGATAACTCAAATCCAGTATTATCTAGGATTATGTTCTTGGCAGTTGCATTTCGACAGAACAATCGAGAGAGCAACTGTCAAGTAAAAAAAATTATCTTTGGTACCACAACCGGATCATTTATAATAACAGACTCACTTCAGCAATTATCGCTCGGAAAATATGGCAGAAAAATCGATTATAAAAGAAAAACTTCATAGAAAAATTAGCGGAGGTTTATTAAATCCAAAAGAAAAATATCTTTTTACGATTAAAAATTAACTTAATTCGTCTAATGTATCTATACGCCATAAACACTTAATAAATGATAACAAGAGTGACGTTCCTGACCCACATTTGCAGTGGTGTGGTATGCAATTCAGTATGTGCAAAAGTGCTTTAATAGAACTAGTGCGGAAATTATGTGCTTATGAGAATTCTAATCAGGTAGAGTAACCAGTACATATTTTACTAGCAACTAAAATTTTTACTCTCGTTATTAAAGGTATTTAAAAACTTTTATCTTACTCTAAATGATACCTAATTTACTACTAGCCGACGTACGATCTCCTTAATAAATGTTTTAGTTTTCTAATTATTTTTATAAAAATCTGAAATATATGTAAATTATTATGATTGATAACGTCTAAAATGAAATGTTAATCGATAAACCAATATCGATTTTATTACATGCAACAAGTTAATCGATAAAGTTTCATTTTTCTAAGAAAATCTATACGTTGTTTATCGACAACGTATGCTAGTTCTAAATGCTCAAAAATTAGATTTTATATCAGAAATTCCTGCATAAATTTCGCTTATTTATCTACCTTATTTATTGCTTTAAACAGTATAGAAATCATATATCAGAATGTTTTTAAAAAATTAAGGTTATTTATTATTATTTTTATTTAAATAAAATTGGTACTCAAAACAAGTTTGTGTATAAATAACAGGAAGAAGAAAAAAAGAAGTTTATTATAATTTAATCAATTTAATAATGATAAAAATAAAAATAAAAAGGAAATTCATTTACCTCGGGGAAAGAAAATGAAAATCATACGGCTCCTTTTCTCAAGTATTCGAAATTTTCCCCAAGGCATCTGTACAAAGAGAAGCGTTGTCTTGAAGATATTAAACTAGCTTTACACGCAGTCAATAGTCTTTTCTAGTAGGCAACTAGAAAATAGAATCCTGCAATGCACCACATTCAGTAATCAGACCATTGCCGTATATCGTGTGCATCCGAACAAAAGTGATTGAAGGTGAGTACTTTGGCTTTCGTTGAAAGAAAAATCTTCCTAACTGAATTTCTTGATGCACTTTTTGAAAGTAGTACATTAAAGGATGAATATCACATTATATCGAAAGATAAGAGAGAAGAAACATTTTATATATAAGCTCGCTAGTATATATAAAAAAATATGGCACCGTAGATAAAAAAAGAAAGAGGTGGGATTTTTTTTTTACCTTTACAACAACCATAAAAATAAATTTTGTTACGTTCTACGAATTTTAATTGATTAAAATCCGAATAAGAACTTTCACCCCAAATAATACCGATACCGGGTTGCAGTTTTGATAAACATTAATCTCAAATTATTGATTTGGAAATTAATTTCGATAATGAATAGTCTAAATAGCGAGTAATCTCTTTGGCAATATAATCTGGTAATCAAAGATTTCTGGTAGAGAAATCTAACGGTACAATCTCTGTCGTAGTCTATGACTTTAATTCATGCAAATCTGTTTTCCGTGCATACTTTATGCAAATTAGATACAATCCACGGATTTGTTAAACAATGCATTTATTCAAACGCTGTTCCTTTTATTCGTAAATTTATAAAGTTATAAATTTATATATCACACATACGTACATGGATGTATATAAATATTTAGTTAGTTTGTAGATGCATATAATTTATAATTGTATATCGCAATTAATCCGCATTAATTGAAATTTTATGTAATTCTAATCCTTAGAAAGTTTCTACTATGTAAATAATTACATTTACATTCGTTAAACACACGAAATGTCTCAAAAATTATAAATTATTATTTTTTTTTGGATGTTTAATAATGTTGCGATTGTATCTCTTACGAATTAATAATTATTTAAAAAAATATGTTTTATTTTATCAATTTTTCATGACATGGAATAATTTTCCGTGATGGTTCCTGAATTCCGCGTATTTATCTGGAATAAATAAATAATTATTCAAAATATTTAATAAAATATGAGTCATACGTTCAGAATAAGTTAACATTATTGTAATGGTTACTGTTCAATACAGATTTGTTATCACGTATTTATATTTTCGTTTCTCTTCGAAGATTTCTTTAAAAGAATTCTTGTATTGTTTCTTTTGAGATGTTTCTACTATCTAGTAATTTCAATAAGGATTGCGAGTCGCATGTTATGTTCCTTATCTTATTCTCCTTCTTGTCAGATTGATCCGCAGCATCACATATACATCAAGAGAGGAAACTGTACAGAAATCACATTCTGTGCCTCTTAAGAGTATTCAAACATTATATTGTGTTTAAATAATGATTACTTAACATTAATTTAGTAAAAAAAGGGAAAAATTGTTATTAAACGAATTTTTTCTTTTGTAATGTAGCAATAACTCAAACGAGTTTTTTATAAGAATTATTGAAATTTTATATTTAAATTGTTTGCAATTAGCTCGTAAAAGGATTTTTCTTTAAGTATTACGTAAATTAATAGAAAAGGAGTCTGATCTTCAATATACTTTTCTTTGTTGTGGTCACAATCGATCCATGTTATAACAGGATCTTTGGTTTCCTTTCTTTCATGCAGAAAATGTTTAACCTAGATAAATTACTTATAAAAAAATATAAAATACAAGTATACCAAATAATTTTTCATTTATTAATTGAATTTTATTCTGCAAATATTGTTAAACAAGTAAGGAATAAGTAAAAATATCCATCGTCAGAAAAAATAAATAGATTGAATTTTGGAAAGTTTATTTAATTTTATATCCGATAATTTATTAACTTTTAATTTAATTCTAAATATAATTTTTTTTTTTGGTGCAAATATATTTAACACCTAGCTTTTTTTATTATTAATTATCATATATTTTAGAAAACATATGATAATTTTATTCAACAAAATTTCGTCTTCAATTGTTCACTGTTCTGTTCTGGTTTTCTAAAGAACTTCCTTTAGGAAATTATCTACTTGTTACATAGCCACATGCAATATATCATAAAGAATTAATGCAAAATTTATTATTTATAAATGATGCTTTTAAATAAATTTTTAACATTCTGGAAAAACTTCTCAATAAATTTAAGTGGAAAATAATTTTTTTTCTTCAGTTAATATAAGAGACTTTAATGTTTTTTAAATAGTTAAAATTTATAAAATATTTATTTATTAACATAAAAAAATTTCGATTTTATATTATCTCGGTGCATTTATGTAAAGAGCTATCAGATACAATATATTAAACAAGATTTAATAAATAATTTTTTTATTATTATTTAAAATATTAATGATAGTAATTATTGTATTTATCATCATATAATTCAACAGATGAAGGAATGATTACTGTATAAAAGTATTTAAGGACGAAAATAATAAAAATCTAATTAGCCGTCAATTATCTTGTTCCAAGATTGATTGCTTTAATTTCTTAAATATTCCGAATTTCTGGATAGAGAAATTTAAGAGAAACTTTATAAAATAACGAATTTTATACTTGGATCATAAAATTGAAACATTGCATTATATCTCCAACATCTCTGTAGTGTTCTCAATTAGTTTTATTTTTTTCCTTTCTCTCTCGCTGTCGCTCTCTCTAAACAACAATCATAATACGGAAAGCCTAGTAATCAATTTGTTAGCAATAAGTTTCAGGAAATTTTTTTTGTTTTTCTAGTTTTATACAACTTCGATTTTAAACTCATTAAATCGAACAAAGTAAAATTTAATAATTTTTAAGATTAGAGGAAAATCTGATTTTAATTAATATTATGAAATAATTGAGATGATGGATAAGACGGATTTTGCCACGTAATTTGTTATCGAAAATTAATATTTCGAGTTGATGAAAGCGAGCATCTGCAGGTAGAAAAATGTTGAATTATTTTATAAATTATGCAATATTTTATTAATTTGTTAAGTTAAAAAGTCGATTTTTTTTATATTTTTCCCGTTAGAGAAGGATGGATAGTTCTAGAAATAACTTTTGACAATCGATAAGAATTGTTGAATTGGAATGGCGTGAATGAATGTATGGATCACTTTATATGGAAGCTGATAGGGAATATCAAGCAATATTGCATTCTTTTGCCAAGCAATCAATGTACATTCTTTTTATTGACGAAAAAATTGACAGGTATGATTACACTATCGATTCTCCTTTCTCAGTAATGGCGGATTTTTTTCGTTCGGTAGTTTTTAGCGTGTTGTGCTAATTATCTAAGCGTGAAGATTTTGTGGAGATTCAATTAAACACAGATTTACTGAATGAATTGGATATTCGATTCTTCCTCCTCTACAGTCTATTCAATGTTAAGAGGGCAATCAAATTTCTGAGCATTATTACTGAGAGACGTTATGTTAATGCATAACTCGTATAACCTTTATCCAACTGATTAAAGTCATAGAAAACGGTCACTTTTGGGTTTAATGTTTAATGGCTCCTGTAGCTTAAACTAGAGCGTTTAGGATAAGTTAGCATTGTGTAAATATTTAATTAAATGCGAACCGTGTGTTCATGGGAGTAATAAAAAATGTGTGGCTCCAAGCCAGGAACCACTAAAGACATTTGTACTTGTGGAGCGTTGAAAGCTTACTTAACTTCGAAGAGAGGGGCATTTCTTTATGATAAGAATATCATTTGATGTTTCTTCTGCCCTCACGACAGATGGCATTTTCTCTTACAGAGATGTTTTATTGCATTTTGGAAATCTGAAAAACGCAATAGAATCGATGTTTCTGATTTTTTCTTTTTTGATTTCCCAAACAAAATTTATTTCTCTCTGCAATTTTTCTTCTTTAAAATACAATTAAAATGTTTGGATAAAATAAGAAAAAAGTATTTGTTATAACCTCAGTAAATTATTAATCATTTCAAACGGCGTAATTTGTCAGTCGCGCCCAAACTCGTGTTAAACTAAGCTTATTTTTATGTTGATGCTATTAAGGTTAGTTGATTGATTGCCTAGCAGAACATGTGCGATATTTCCCACTTTAAAGATAAAAAAATTAAATAAATAAAATAATATTCTCTTAGGCATATTTCAGTAAATAACCAGATTTTTATTTACGAATATATAAAAAAAGCTTAATGGTAAAGTGTCGATTTTGATTAATGTCTGTTAATAATATTTGTTATACTTAAAAAGTTGTCAGAACTTATAAATAAATATTACATATAATTATATATATATAACTTATATTTTGATTAAAAAGTGTCAGAAAAATTTGAAATTTTTTTTAATAATTTATATATTTTTGTTGTTTCGTAAAAAGAAAGTGAAAAAAATTACTTGAAAATTAAACTAAAAATTAATAATCTTTCATAATTGGTAAACAGAAACTTTAATAAAAATCTCATAAATTTTTTCGTTCATTATTGTTAAAATGAAATCTCGAGAGTGGATAATAAAAACAAAAGAATGAATTTTTTTTCTCTCCTCCATCCATGCCTAAATTATAATTTTCTTTAAAAAAAAAATTGTTTTCACAGGTAACAAGCAAATCTAATCATTTTTATAACGTAATAAATCATAAAAGTTTTTTCTCTATTGATACATAAATTATAATTTTATGTATTAAGTAGATAAAGAAAATTTTTGCCTTTAGAGGGATATAACAATTCAATATATTCACATAAAAGGTTTACCAAAGAATATTTTTATAAATATTATTTAATTATTTTATATATATATATAATATTAATATAATATATATATTATATAAAAATATTTTATATAATATATATATATATATAAATATTGAATATTTTACGTTGCCTTCAATTTTTTACGCTTTGTTTGTTTTCTTGCTACAATGATCGATTCTGTTGCTATAATAAAAGTATGTTGATATTTTAATAATTTTAATTATAAAATTACATATCTAAAGGCAGTTAAGTTATTTTGTTATAAATATTTTAAGCGCTTTTCCTTTTCTTACTGTTTCAATGAGACTCAGTCCAACTTGAGTTGTATGTACTCATCTGATGAAAATGTTTCTATATAGATGTATGCTACTTTATTATTCTGTTTTATGCTTATAAAATTTCGAATTTTTAGAATTAGGTTAGCATTTTAATAATTTTAATTATAGAATTAGATATCTGCACATAGTTAAATTCTGTTGTTAAAATACTTTAAGCTTTTTCCTACTTCTGTTTCAATGGAAGTCACTTCAACTCGAGTTGTACTCAAGCGGTGAGAATGTTTACATATGTATGATGATTTATTATTTTTATGTTTTAAATACGTAAAAGGTGAATTTTTAGCAATAATTTTGACATTTTAATCGTTTTAATTTTAGAACTGATATATGAAAACATATTTAAATTCTACATTCTCTACTATTACAATGAGAAACAGTTCAACTCGAGTTATATGTACTTCAAGCGAGGAGAATGATTGTTTATGCAATGTATGATGATTTGTTATTCTCCGCTTCAAACACGTGAAAGGTCGAATTTTTAGCAAAATTTTTGTTTTTTTTACTGTAATATTTTTACAATTCTAATAAAATTTGCTGATGCTTTTTGATGTATTAGATTTTATGCAGTTGCAAAAAAATTATTCTATTTTTTCGCGTGCTTCCAGTTATCGTATAAAATTCTGTTTAGATACTAAAATTTATTATTATTATTCGATCTCACATAAGTGCAAAACAATGCTATTAAAATGTTACATAAAACATAAAAGAATAAAATATGTTTACAGTCGCATATTATGTTTTTTAAGGTAGAGACTAATACAATTCTATCGATTTTTTATCTGAATGATCTAGAGACTGAGTTGGGTACATATAAAACTGCACAGAACGACAAAAGCTTATATCAATACGATAATCGTCTTATTCTACGACAATCCTTCATTACAAATTATTGTCCCTCATAGATCTATTAAATCTGGTTAAGATACCATTAACTTAGAATCATCAGATTTTTTTTTCATTATTATTTTTTTTTCTTATAGATTTTCTCTCAGTAGCTGCCATCTTTAATTATATATCGGATCTATTTTATTTACCATTCGTATAGAATCTTATTTTTGTTGTGTTCCTCTTTTAAGTAAAATTATATAATTTTGATGACTTCTACAGTTGAAAAATATTTAAAATTTATTGAGGAGGTAAGTTTTATGTTCTCAGTACTAGATAAAATTTATATCAATAAATTTTTAAACAGAATTTTTAATGAAAAACAAAGAAAAACTCCCGAAACATCAATTGAGATTTTAAACTAAAATCCCTTTATAATTAGGTGTTTATTAAGCATAATTTTCTAAATTTAAAAAATAAAATAAAATAAATCCCAGTTATTAACTAGCACAAAATAACTTTAAAATTATTCTCTTAAAAATGTTTCCTGGATAATAATATTTATAAAAAATATTTCTCTAAGCAAATTAAATATTAATTTAAACTCAAATATGTTTGACGTTAATAATTAATCCTATTACCTAAGTTAAAGTAAGTAGAAATATTACGAATAGAAAGATTATTTTTCCATATTATAATATACCGAAAAGATATATAGAAAGAACAAACTTTGGAGTTATTATCTGACTTTATTATCTATGGATGTTATTCCTTCGGATTACTCGAGAAACTCGAAAGGTCTCGTGGTGAAAAGTGGATTATTTAAATGAGAAGTGAGATTTTCCCCTTAGGATAAGAATGTTTCTGATTCGGAGATTAGATTCTCTCCAGTTTGCAAATATTCCTTCTAAACAATAAAATGAAGTGCTTTAAACTCTATGGATATAACTATAATTATATTTACTTAAAAACGGTCGCTAAGTAGATGTGTCAAGTTATACAAACGTTAAATTTTAGTATATATATGTCTTTAAGAAGATTTTATTTCTATTAAAATTTTTTTTTTTTTTTGCAAAGTATTATATTGAAAGCCATAAATCTTTTATGTTGTATCTTACTTTCCTTGAACTGTAACAATATCTTTAATAATATGGTATATCATATATATATAGGAATGAACAATATATTTTGAAAAATTCCCAGTACAGATTCAACTTTCGACAACTTCCATCAACGTTTCTCTATCTGATAAGGTTAACATTCTGCAGCCAGCAATATATCCTAATTTATTTTTTGATTTTTTTAAAAGTACATGTTTGTTATCTGAGCATTGGCTTATATAAAAGTTTTTTTCCTGTATATATTAATAGATTTTAATGCATTTCTTATTTTTTTATCGATACATTATAGTAATTATTCTTCGTCGATAAATAAAGTAACGTGAATGGCAAAGTTACTGATTATATTATCACTGTCGTAGATTTATTAAGATATTCCATCTAGCTGTGTTCACGCACACGTTGTAAAACATTAAAAAAACGATTAATATTTATGATAGCAATAACTAAACATTCCAGTTTGATAGTAAAAAATATATCATTATGAAGATTAACAGCTTTTATTTCTATGAAGAAGAGCGAATCTCCTTTTTATTGCATAAACTAATTGCAGCTTTTAAAGAAGTTAATTTTCTTTATAGATATCGTAATTAGGCAACATTAAGCAACAATGGGGATTATAAAATTTTCATTCTGTCTGTTGGTCTGTTTGTTGTTGTGTAATCTCCATTAAAAATTTTTAAATTAATTAATAGATTTTCATTAAATTGGACATGATCTTGGATATCAAAGGCAAACTAAGACTGCAGTTTCGATCATTTAAAAATGGGACATTCAAACTTTTGAGGCATTCTCTTTAATATATCTCGAACTAATTGTTGAATTTTTATGATATTTAGCAGATAGGTTAAAAAATTAAAAATAATATATATGATTTATCAATTAACGCTTTATCTTCAGCCGTTTAAAAATGACGGATTTCTAAATTTCGAAGGTTTTAAATCCTTAATAATTTTTGTATCGTTCGATTGATTTTTATGAAATTCAATAATACGATAGACATTAAAGTAATAAGGTATTAAGTAAGATATTTTTATTGTAAAGTTTTACTTTACAATAAAAATATCTTAATTAACTCTGCAGTTCAACTGTTTAAAAATGGCGGACATTCAAACTGGTTAAATTTCTCTAGCTAACTATGTAACTACTTGATATATTTTCATAAAATTCAACGTAAAAGTTATGCCATTGAAACGATTTTGAAGGCATAATTTTAATCATCCCTGTCTTTAATCCTTCCAATATTAATTCTTTCCAGATTGCTAGTTTTAAATCTTTCCTATTTTAAGTTTTAATTATTTCTAATCGCTGATCGCTTCTTAATTAATTAAAATAATATTAATATTTAGTAATAATATAAATATATATTAATTTTATTTTTATGCGAAAAGCTAGAAATTTGCATTTATCTATTAGTCATCCATTCATCACGTGTTATCAGAATTAATTACGCTAGAGAATCTTAACGAAAAGATTTTATAAATATTTTTTCATTTGTTAAATAATTAGTTAAAAGGTGATAATTTTTTTTTTAATGTAATGAAAATGGATTTATGTACTCATTTCCTCATTTTCCTCTATTAATGCATTTAATTATTATGAGTGTTATAAACAAGATATGTAAAAAAATAATAATAATATCATATCGATTTTCTTTGAAGTGTTTTTATAATATAGGCCCTAAATATAATTTTAAAATATTCTAGTTTAATTTTTTCCCGATTAATTAAAAATTTAAATTGATATTAATTTCCTAATTTTGTTTATTTTTAATTGCTTATAAGCGAATAAAATTAATTAAATTTTACTCTTTAAGAATAATTTTATCTTCTTCATTCATTCTTGGAAACGAATTATTTCGCGTAGTTTTTATAAAAATTTATCAAGATTATATTTTAAAACTGAATTTTTAAATATTAATAATTATATTGCCGAATAAAATGTTTGTGTTTTTTAGTAAAATAGAGAAATGTGGTTTGTGCAAAACAAGATAAATAAATATTTGTAAAATTAGTATTATAGGTATAAGTTCTGTAATTCCCCCCTCTCTCTCTCGATTTTTTTCTTTTTTCTAAAATGCAATCATAGAAAAAAATCAATTCTTGGAAATTCTTCGGTAGATTTGTTGCTAACGTCTTTAATTTTATCGAAGTTTTAAATTGTTTGAAGATCAAAGCGATATATAAGCTTCACTTATCAGCGCTTGTTACATAAAAAGAATCATGGAGTTTCTACCTTCCAAGACATTTTCTATGTTCGGATATGAAGCAGTAAAACCATGTGACTGTGAGAATAAAAGATTCTTCTTTGGTTTGGATCCGATTTTCATGCTCAGCTTATCGGAATGACTCTAGAAAGAGAGGAAACGCTTCAGTTCTTCATCTCATTTCCTTACTCTTTCTTTCGAATTATTATAACAGTCACGCTATTGAAATATTCCAAAAAGAAGGAAGTAAATATGTTTAATTATGCATACATGTAGGTATTAATCTGTGAAGTAACATTTGTTGAATTCTTATCTTTGCACGACAAGGAAAATTCAAACACGATATACACGTTATACCATAAAGTGGAAAACCGCATAATTATTCCGATACAGATAAATTACAAAAAAAAAAAAATAACAACAATAATAATTCCATAGCATATTATTAAATCGTTATTTATCTGGCTGTGAATTTTATATTAAAACATTATATAGTCAGATAAGTTGTCTGCATGTTTTTTTCCATTGAGAATAGAAATTCTTGTAGGATTGAATCTCGATAAAATAAACAGAGAGTTTGTTCTCAAACAGTGCGATATGTAGTCTTCCGAAAACATTCGTGGAAGAGCTTAGACTTGAGATCAGTTGAAAATCTTTGATGCGAAAGGGGAAGAACAAAAGAGATAGATCGAAAATGGAATTGACCTCGGGACAAGTATAGAGAATAGTAGGAAAAATCTGCTAGCAATTTTTTTTTCCACCAATATTATTTTCTCTGATACTTCAACCAATTTCATTTACCTTATAATAACTTTATAATAAAGAAATATCTTGTTTCCAAATTGATAAAACTTGCTTTGTTACGATTATATAAGTTATCGATTTGTGTTCGAATAACAACATTATCTATCTGATTTACAAAAAAAAGTTTAAATAATTATTAATAAATAATTTTATTTTTATTTAATATTGTTTTATAAGTAATTTTACATCAAATATTCAATTTTTACGATATCTGAATGTCTGATTAAAATTAATAAATTTTATATAAGAGATTTATTATTCGCAGTCGGTAAAATTGATTTTTTTAAAGAATATATCTAGATTCAAATATTAATTATTAAAATTTCATCTTATATCTTTTTTTCTATCTAAACTTTAAATATTGAAAATAGAAATAACTTAAAGAAAAAAAAAAAAAAAAAGATTGCATTTTATGTTACCTAGACCCATGAGCCAGTAAAGCAAAAATCCAATATCTTATATTGCAATACTCTTTGCCTTGTAACTGGCCTCAGTATACTGATTTATATAACTGATAATTTTATATTTTTAAAATTATTTAATTTTTCCCCGGGTTCAAGAATAAATTTCGAAATTTTTGCCATTAATCGTCCGAATTAAGTTTAAAACTGCGATGCACGAAGGTTGCATTATGTGGAAGCTTCGAAACGTGTTTTAGCATTATGTTTTCTGTGCTTTTTTTTACAAATAAATTTCTTTTTGAAAGAATCGTAGGGTTGGCCAAAATACTGTGGAGATATAGAGCTGTTTTATATTGTGACATGTAGTGGTGACATTTTGTTTCGACACATCTCAGTTCATATACTTTACGTCATCACCAACAGCTATTGTCGCTAACCTGTCAGCATTTTTGGAATATTTACTCGTTCAACTAAGAAAGAGGGGGAAAAAATGTTCTTTCTACATATTTAAAAGAAAATTGAAACAATTTTTCATACTAATGAGAAAAATTAATATAACGCATATAAAATAACAGCTCCATTATCTTTTCATCGTAACCGTAACTTGTTTTACGTTAAATTCTTGAAAATAGTGATTACTTTGGGAAATCTTAAATATCATTTCCTATGCTAATGACTTCTATCTATAACTTTCAGTAAGTTATCAAGATAGCATTCATTTTCTGTGTTAATGATATTTACTTTTCTTTATCAGGAAATCCTTCATTCTAAGTCCAAATCAAATTTGTTTTACAAATAATTGAAGCAGTTACCCTTCTCAGAGGACAGCTGTTGTTTGAAGGATGAGAATTCTTTGTCTGTTCAGTTCATTTCTAGATCGATTAGGAAAGGAACAAGGAATTAATTTATCCCTTTATATGATTTTTATACGTCTGATTACGAAATAGTAATCTTTCATGATGATGATGATGATGATGATGATGATGATTGAAGTATAAACATCTAGAAGCAAATCGATTATGATTACTTAACTAAATTTATAAAACGAATAATCTCAAATTTATAAAAGTTTAATAAATAGTTTTTTTTTTTTCATTTTTATTCCTTTATTAAAATTAATTAAATTACTTTTTCTCGTTCTTTATTAAACATGACAACGTTTTCTTCTTTTTTATTCTGATTTTCTAAAGAATATTTTAATTTATAACGAAAGAACTTTAATCACTGTTCCGTAAAAATTAACATTTATTTAATTTGTATTCTTCAGAGGAAGAATAAAAATTAATTTATATAAAACAGTGATTAAAATTGTTGCAGTCTATCGCACATTCGAAAATTTGTCATGAATTATTATGTTGTATAGGTGATGACATTTTACTCTATGAACTTCCCATGTCAATTATTTTATAATTATTCATATTAAATTAAAATAATATTTTTTAAAAATATCTTTCACTTTAAAATTTTTTTAAATTAAAACTTTCATATATATATATTTAATAGTTTTGCAGACTTTGCATTTTTTTATGATTATGTTGCTTGATATCATAACTTTAATTACTTCGATATCATATACTAATTTTACTTTCTATATACACAATATGCACTTTCTTTATTTTGTTAATTTAATACTGTAATTTCATCTGTTAATGGCAGGCTAATTTTTTTTAATGGAAAGTTATTTTATGGTTTGTAAACTTGCATTATTTTATCTCTTTCGTGGTAGACAGATATAAATGCTTGATTTGTACGCTAATTTTACGAAAATGGTTATTTGTAATGTGAATTTGTCTTTTTATTCGTTCATTCGTTGCAAGATAACGGAGAACAAAACAACGTATAGAATTCAAATTCTATATAATCATTTCATATTGTTGAAATTATATATTTATATTACTGTAATGTTGAAATTCCTTTATGGATGGAGAAGAATTGATCCGCTGTTTTATTTGCATACCATAAGAGATGACTAAAGGATATTCTTTCTTTTTTTTCTACAATGGCCTACCACATTACTGGCTGGATCCTTTCTTCTTTTCTTATGTTTTCATGTACTCTTCTTATTTTATCCTTCGTTCTTCAATGGATTAAACTACTAATATTTCTTCTATCTCTTTTAGTAAATGTAATTTTCAGAATAAATCCTAGATGGTCTTGTAACAAAATGGCAGCGGTTCTAAACCTTAAAAACTATCCAATATCTCTGAAACTATTTATTGAATGTTAATGATATTATAATCATTTAGAATGATTTTAAATATAGTTTATAATATCAGGTCATATTTATCAGTCTGCTTGTCAGATTGTTTTTTTAAATATCTCGAGAACAAAACATGGCAGTGCATTCAAAGTTTACACAGTCAATCCAATATAAGATGTGATCATTCGAAAGTTAAAAAATTCTTTAAACATGAAACCATTTCTCTCACACGAATAACATTACGCAGTATTTATTTGAAATGCTTTTGCATAAATATTATTTATCATCCATAAAAGCTTTAACTATGTTTACAATGTTACAGTAAATTTATTTATATGACCTTCAATGTTTTATTATACCATAATATTCATAACTTTTTAAACGCTTCATATTATTAATTTGAATAGAAGTTATTGAAAAAATTAAAATATATATATTTCTATTTTTAATATTTATTAATAAATAAAAAAATTCATCGAAAGCTTTAATGTATTTAAAGAGATTCTCGACTTAAAGAAAAAAGAAAAAAAAACTTAACGAGATCTGACTATTGCAATTCAGAATGGATACTTCAGTATTGTTTTTTTCGATTACAACTCAGCTAACATCTTATTAACGGTTCTTACTTAAAACGGAAATTGTTTTTAATCTTTTCTTATCATCTCTGCAAACATCTTTCAATTTTTTTTTTTTTATTATGAAAATATCTTCACGTTAAAACAATTAACTTTTTTCCGTCTTCATACAGCCAATATTATTTTTTAAGCGAATTTTTTCCTATTAAGAAAATCACATTTCTCAAGTTCAAGTAAAGCTTGCGAGAATCGTAATTATTCTTAAAACACACTCGCAATATTTATGGCATTAAATCTACAGAAAAAGAAAAAAAGAGTGATATGTTGTAATAGCAAAGAGCGTGGAAAAATTGGATATCATAATCTTTTCTCTGCATGTATACTTTTTTCTTTATGAATGTGATATCTTTTCCAATTTGTCAGCTTCAAATTTACCACTCGAGCACGCACCCATCTGCATGGTTATTATGATTATTGCTGATTCTGTGATAATTTGTGCTGTTTAATTTCATTCTTTTAAAGAAAATAATAATAATAATAATTAAATTTTATTCAATAAGCATAAATTTATAATATTTTAATTCCTTTACGTAACTTCTCATAGTTTAGTATTACTTTTCTACAATGAGAAATTATATTATCTATTTTCCGATAATTCTTATGATTTTAAAATTTATGAATTTTCTATTATTATTATTATGTCCATCTCTCCTTTTAAATTGGATAAAAAATAATATTTTCTTCACGTTAGTTATACAATAACTAAACAAACATCATCCGAGATTTTAAGAATTCATTTCTTTGTAAATTTTATTTGGATTTATATCAGAAAGTGAAGAAAATGCAAATTATTAAAAATTTTCCTAGGAAGAAAAATAATTTAAGCTGTATAGAAATATATATATATAATATAAATTTTATTATAGTTTTGAAAGATTTATATTAAATTCCGTGTTAAAAAAGCACAATATATTATGTTCATCATATAATAATAATTTTATTTTAATGTTATAATTATTTTTAAAAAAAATTTTTTAAATTTAAAATAGAATCAAGTATAAAAAAATATTGAAATAAAGCTAACTCAAAATAATTTTTTTTGATAAACAATTTTCTTTTTCTGTGATGAATAAAAATTATTCGTGTATAATAAACATTACTAAATTTAATTTTATTAAATATCTCATTATATTATTTTTAATTCTAAAAATATCTTTTGTGTATTGTTTCTTTGGAGAATTCAAAGTTTGAATTTTATAAAAATATTGATGTCAATATAAATTGTAAGTTTATTAAATCATTCATCGTTAAATCTTTCTAAGATATCGATTTTCGTAGTTCATAGAATATACATTTAATATTTATTAATTAGATGTCTATTCAACAACAATTAATGATTATCTTTGACAATTTACACGATTCTGTTCCTTCTGAAAGGCAAAACTTTTCAAAACAGCGTTTTCTTTTAGCATCAGACACAAGATTTTATTTCGGTGCTCTTCAAAATTGTATACAGTTTGCCATTAGCGATGCTATGAAAACTAGTGACACTCTGCATTAAAAGTGATCGATATTTTGCACATGCTTAAGTGCGAATTGATGAAGTGATCCATAATCTTGTACCACTAGCAGTTACAATCTCTTAAGAGTAGCATCCATGTTTTATTTTTGTTATGTTGCTGATCTGCTGAATCTATGAACATTTTAGCATCGGCAAGCAGAAATTTTCTCATAAGCTATAATTGATTTCCACAAATTATAGCAGTTCTATAGATTTCTATAGACATGTTTAGGAATTATTTTATCTCTAAACTAAATCTTGAAAAGTGAAGAAAATACCTCCTGGATGCGTAGAAACAAAACAGTTCATCGTTATTTTATTTTCCCATTTTCGCTCCATAATTAAAGATAGGAAATGACAACACGTTAAGTCAAAATGGTTGAAAGATTCTCTGTTCAGATAATTAAATTTGCAAAATACCTACTGTGCCTCAATGAACATTTGTTTTCAAAAGACGAGATAGAATAGAGAATCCTGATTTCACCAATGTGCACAAGTAAATAACCCATACATTGGTCACTATTTGTTCTCATGTTATGTTTGTACTGCATCTGTTCTTATTCATATGTTAACGGAACAAACAAACTTTCATTGCCAGACTGAACAAATTTATGATTGAAAGCTTTCAATCGACGTTTATACATTACTTCATAGCGATATATATCTTACAGGAACCACTATTATTGACATTGTTATCTATAGCAATGATGTAGAAGGAATTTAAATGAACCATTAATCCTGTATGTTCAGCATACATTACAAGCATTTCTATTATGTCCCATAAACAATGTAATATTACATAAAATTATAATATTGTTTATACTGAATACATTTTCAAACATATTTTTATGAGTACGCGAATCAAAATCATGCAGTAAAACATGCATAAAAACTGTTGAATTTAATTTTTGAGAATTTTCTCATTTAATTTACGTACAAAAGAAGTTTTGCTGAAAGTTTTTTCTTTTATTATTATTATTCTTATGCGTAAATAGCTATCTAATGCGTTTCCTGGATCAAGTATTGGCATTAAGCATTGAGTTCTTTAAAGAAGAAAACATACTACAAGTATCCGAACAAAATAGAAACCTCATAGATCTCCCTGAAGACCGACAATACGGATTTATTCGGATATATCAGTACATTAACATGCAAAGAACTAAATCGAAAACTTGAACCTTTTGAACGTAGAATAAAATGCTATTTTAAAAACTTCCATTTAAGTGACAGTAAAGATTGTCGGAAGAACTGATGTATTCACTACACGTTCAAAACTATTAAAGGAAGATATATATATATATATATAAAAACACTACTGTTTTTTTTATTACTAAACACAATTAAATATCGAAATAATTGTCTTGTAATTAAGAAAACATCTTTCATGATTGTTAAAGTTGATTGAATTTCGTTTATTTAATTAAAATACAGCGCTTAAAAATTTTTATTGTAGGCTACTAGCAATTAGTAGATAACACATTGAATAAGACGTAGACTTATTATTTAAATTATTAAATTTATTTCCAAAGAGTTGTTTCAGTTCTTTCTTAATGGATTTTTAAGAAAATGAAACTTTAAAACTAAAGAAATCATTAAACAATTGTTCCATCTTTTAACGAACTCATGCACACAATTAATAAGCGTAAAAAACAGTCTGCGCTCTTTTAATATGGAATTAAAAGTTGTATAACTTTACAAATTTTTTTTTAAGAGACAACATTTAAAAATATTATTAAATTTAAAAGTCTAGTTTACGTATGAATCATTTCAATATACGATTATTAAAAGCGATAAATTTAAAATTTATGTTCCGATATTAACGTCTCTCTAAATTATTTAATTCGATATCGAATCGTTAATTTCGTCGTGCTTTTCTTCGAAGCAAAATTAATAGTATAAGTTAGTTAATCATTAACTTAATTCAAGCATTACCCGATTAATTAATGCGTTTAGATTTATTAAATTTTAATTTCCAGTTTAAATTGCATAGCAATTTTCCATCAGAATTTTATTTTATCAGCGGGCGATGCTAATTAATATGTTAAGAAGAATTTATTGTATTTTGACAAAAATATAAATATCTTAAAGGCTTAAAATGTGTTAAATTTTTGTTTTTATCTAGTCTAAATATTAAAATCGATTTTCTTTTTGGTAGAAGATAAAGAAGAAGAGAAAATATTTTTACCTTTGTGGGAAAAATGTTAATTTGTATTGACTTAAAACACACGTTTTTAAAAATCTCGATATATAGAAGTAGAGAATATTTTCTTTTTTCTTTTTTATTTAAATTATTCAAAGAAAATCGTTAAAAAGAGAAGCAGAACATTCAAAGTAATGAATTCTTTTTTTTAGCAATTGATGTCTTTGGGTTACAAACGACAGAAATCTTTTCCGGGTTGTATAGACTAATGAGCACATAAATCCCATCACTTGTCACATTTTGGATGCTATAGAACATCCATATCAAATAAGGGTACTTTTACGAAAAAAAAAAAATCTTAAAAAATAATAATAAAAGAGGATTACTTTTCGGGAAACAAATTTTAAAAAGTTTTTTAACAAAACGAAAGAAAAATGTCTGAAGTGCCAATTTATAAAATTAATTAACGAATTAAATGTATCAGAGATAAATTTTTCTCAAATAAAAATTGATATTTTTCAAAATTAATCTCTCTTGACATTAACAAGAGAGATCACTTTAGACTACTAGTTAATTTATACCTTTTCATGTTTTTTTTTAATTTTTGCGAAAAAGTTTCAATCCTTCTGCAAAATAAGCTACAGAAATGAAAAAATAAAGTAACCATATCTGAAAGATCAGAGACAAAAATAGAATAATGACAGACTATGACCGATGATAACAGGATGTTTTATTTTATTCTATCATCATTTTATCATTTTATTTCTTTCAGCAATTAAGAACTTTTTAAGAAGAATAAGTCACATGAAAACTAACTCTGCCAAAATCAAATTTCTAAGAAAAGTCAATTTTCAAATAAATTTTTGCATAAAAATATCATGAGATATTAAAAATTAACCTTCAGATTTTACGCTTAAAATTTTTCCATATTTTTTTTACACGATTAAATCATCATTAAAATCGTGTCTTATAAAACGCGTGCAATCAAGTTTAAAGCTGTTGAAACTTAATATGTAATTAAATAAAATATTTTTACCTTTCATAATTGATCACGTCCTTAATTTTTGCTTCTTCTGTAGCGAGTAAAAACAATTGAAAGCATTATACTCGTCATTTATTTTCCTTCTGACATTTTTCAGATATTATTTAAAGATTTACTGTAGGTTAAGAACATCATTTTTTCTCTCCACTTAAGCTGCTGAGGCCAGTATTCACGTTTTATTTTCTTGAAAGGAGAGTAATATTTTAATAAAAGTCAGATATACTTTTCTAGAAAGAAATATTACATTCTAGATATTTTCTTCATAAAAGTTGAGGTCAAGGTATTATGTTGCTAGTGATTTAGAAAAATAAATTTTTTATAAAATGCGAAAACTTTTGATACTTTTTAAATCACGAATGAACTCACTTCTTAGACATAAAAAAGATGTTTTATAACTACATATCTCAATTGTTTTTATTTATTTAGTGAATTATTTTAGCGAATAATTCAAATATTGGCTACAATAATTTTTTTTTTACTGTAAAAAATTTATAGACTTATTATTATCACGTTTTATCGCTCTCCATGCTTTTAACCATTCGCAAATATTTTATGACTTGTTTACAAAAATCAAATCTCTTCCGATTCAATGTTTTAAAATCTCTTTTCTACGAAAATCATGTTTAAATTCATGGCGGATATCCACCTACTTTATCATTGATATATTATTTAAGTTTATAACCCATGTAAGATTGGCAAATGGATTATTTTAAACGGGGAAAAACTATACAAAAAATGCAATTTCTATATTATAATCGTTCACATAAGTTTTCTGGCTCTGTTTAATAGTTATAAGTCGATTTCCCACCAGGAAAATCCTCAGAATCGTTAGATTTCTATATACAGACAAGTTTTCAAACTCGATAGTCGCCTTCAAAATCGATAGCTGATTAAACTTGAAAGATAATAATTGAGATCAATCTTAAACGTTGGTACACGCAATTTATTACGGTTTCGCTGCCAACAAGTGTAATTTGATTGCATAGAATCGTTTAATCCTTCTACCCAGAAGCAATCACCTCATTTCTACTTGAACGGTTTATTTGATTATTTCCATCATCTGGCATAATTTTCATGCAAATCTTGAAAATATATCTATCCAACTCGAATTTTTCTTTCCTTTCTTAGTAATTTTACCAAGTACAAATTTAATTTTCCTTGTTTTGCGTTAAACTTAAGAATTTTAATGAAAGTTTTATGTTGGATTTAATTTATACGTTCATTATGTTTCCTCATATATTCCATATTCGTTTTTTCTAAGCAGAATTTCAGTATTTTAAAGATGATTTCTATATTTTAAATCAAGAAAATAGCTTAATTACTATAGAAAGCAAATAAATATAGACTAAATTTAACATAACGTATTTGAACAATTTGTTTTTTAACCATCAAAGCCACATAATGTATTTTTTCCGAATTCAAAATTCAAATTTAGGAACAATTTTGAAAATGAAAATGTTGTTTTTGCTTTGAACAAAAAATGGATGCAAGAAAACAACAGCAAAACTTTACAGAAGTTTTTCGCAAATATATATATACATATATACAACTTTATACTTAATATTGATCTTGTGAAAATTTTACTTTTTGAAGTCGGATAATTCACGCATTTTAAAATTTAAAAATTTACAAAGAAAAATATTAAACAGCTATGAAATAAAATGCAAGAAGAAGGAAAAAACATGAGTTATCTTAAGTTGTCAGTTCTTTAACAAAGCTGACAAATGGTAAAGAAAAGATAGTCGCATCTATTCACTGTTGAAAGGAGAAAATTAAAATAGCAGGAAAAAGTTAAAATTAAAAGCGAAACGTAATGGAAAAAAGGAGCCAAAGAAATATTCAGAATTATCATAATCTATTTATACCAATTTGAAACGAACTGCTTTCCATTTACGTCGAAAATGAAAGAAAATCTGTTTAGGAATTTTTTTCATTTCATGTAAAAATGTTTACTAATGTCATATATTTACTAGTAACATTTTAACTGATGAATATAAATTTTATTTTATTCTATTTAAATGTGATCTGGAAAAAGATATATTCAAAATTTTAAATCCTACATATAAAAATTGAATGTCTGTGTGTATGTCTGTTTTTTTTTTTACACATTTTCACAGTCACTCTTTGATCTATGGGATAAATCTATATAGAATGACTTCTAACCTTATCAATGATCTAGACTCTTCCCTAGTCATCCTTGTATCAAAATCGATCCAAGAGTTGAAGCATTTTGGAGACTCAACGCGAATATTATTTTTAATCCTTCAAACTCCTATTCGATTTTGGTATTGTTAGGCCTTCTATTAAGTGAGAGGTTTAAAGTTGGGATACTATTACGATTCGAAGCAATGGCGTATCCAAAGAGGGGCGAAGGGGTCATCAAGCTGAATGGGGAGCCAAGAACATGGAATAAACTTATCATTATCATTCACTAGATATTTGTATAAAAATTTTTGTATAATTTTCAGTTCTTAAAAATTATTTAAGAAAATGTGTGATGAAAGCTAAAACAGATGTGTTTTCTGGAGGGTGAAAGGGGGCCAACAATATCGCCCTGAATACAAAAGATTCTGGCTACGCCACTGGTTCGAAATCATAATTCTGGAATAAGGATGTATCTCAAACATGATATTATCGGATATGGGAGATCATTGTTTGGGATAATATTGATAATTCTGAGATTTGTTGTTATCTAATCTCAAAATTATTATCCCAATAATAATGGAATTAGTCATACGATTACAAATATGACATCATTGCAGCATAGTAATGGGTGACATCACAAAATAACATCAATATGATATCACTATGACATATTTATGACAGTGTTGATGTCACAATAGATAATATTTGTAAATGATGATGGCATTTATATATGACGCCAAAGTTATGATGTCATATATTATATTATGCATATTTGAGATCCTGTGACCAATCCAATCATATATACTAATATATGACTAGATTGTGTTTTTTTACGTATTTTTCTCCTATATATAATTTTTATTAATATGATTATATCAAACGTGACCTTCATCGAATATGCGAGATCATCACTCATAATAATAACTCTGGGATTGATCACAAGATCCCAAATATCAGGTCATCCCAAAAGTAATGTCGTTTTTAGCATTAAGTTTTGAAGAGCAATAAATTACTTGCCAGTTTAATCAAGTTTATATTCCGTATTTGAATCAATAACATTCTTTCAATGTTGTGAAAGCTTTAAATATTCATGTATAGGCAAGCTGAGACATGTTTGTACAAATACAGTATAAAAAAGACATAACTTTTGAGATGACCTGATATTTGGAATCTTGTGATCAATCCCAGAATTATTATTATGAGTGATGATCTCGTATATTCGATGAACATCATGTTTGATATAACCATATTAATTAAAAGTTATATATAGGAGAAAAATACGTAAAAAAAATTGCTGAAATATACTAATCAACCTTGACTAGTTTTCTATATTTTAATCAAATCTCAATGTTTTAAATGTAAAAGATAAAAAACAATTTTAATTTGATATCTTCAACTTCGGTATTAAACCTTTGATCTTTGAATCATGATGTTCAAAAAGTAATTATGATTAATCATAGCAAAAGAAACTATAAATTATTTATTACATCTTTTCATAATATAGGTGTGTATATATATATATATATATATAATAAAGAATTAATTAAAATAAATTTATTATATTCTAAGATATAATTAAGAATTTAAAGTTATAATTGAAATATTTACTTTTTTTTATAATTTATCTTTTTAAAAATTTTGTATTCGTTTTTCTTTCATATACAAATTTTTTAAAGTTAAAAAAAAGGAAAGTAGAACAGAAGTATATTTTAAAATTTAAAGGAATATCAAAATCGATGAACTTTAAATGCATTACATTAGCTATCCTTTCAAATATTGTAAAACATTCTGGTTTAATATAAATTTTAAAGTGAATTTATGCCATCTTCGGTTAAAATTCTTGTGTTTAAGTTTGCATTTATCTGACACAAATATATTGAAGCCATGATAAAAAATTCATAAGATTAAATTATGAACGACGGTTGCCATCTTTCATGATTTTGATGACTATTATATCCATTATAATTATCATATTCATAAAATTCTTGTTTTCGGTTTAATATCTATTAAAATAAAAGTTATAAAACACTCCAGAGATTTTAATTTACTAGCTTATTGAACAATAATCTTAAACAAAAAAAGAATATTGTTTTTTTATGGAAAAAAATGCTTAAACATGTTAAAGTTGAGGGACTGGAGATTTTCAATCAAAAAAGTTCCCAGTAGTTGTTGATTTAAAATGAAGGGACTTGGATTGTTCAAAACTGACTTCGTTATTTTGTTCTCGATAGGTTATGATTAAAACATCATATCTTGTTCAAAGCTTTTAATCTAACTCATGCTCAGGAATCTTAGCTAGGTAGAACAACCAGTTGGTCAGAAACATATATTTTGTGCCCTAGTTTTTCAGAAATACTGTAAATCAGAAGCCAGTGTAGTCCCTTATCCTATGAATCTTAGAAACTTGTTATTTCTTGCTATTGTCTACATACATTCATTCAATTGTTTTTCGGATAAAGTAAGTGAGCAAAATAATATCCTTACCCAATTTATGTGCCACTGTACAATACGGATTTTCTTTATAATTTTTTTCTTTACTGATTAGTATGCATAGTAGAGCAGGTCTAGTGAGTGGTGACTTCTCAGATGTTCTCACGGTAATCCTGATTATTATGTCACATTATGTGCACAAGTTTAATTTGACATGTTGTTGATTAATTTCTTTTCATTGCTTGGGCTAATGCTGGTTTACTGATTAGCATACAAATATAGTAAGACTAACACAAGTAGTAAAAATAATGTATTTATTTCTCTAATGCACAGTATTTCTGAAAAAATGAGACCACGGGATATGTTTTCCGACCAGCCCAACTAGTTCAGTTGCCTACTCAACTGGACGTTTATACCTATAAAGTTCCTGACCATAAATTAGAGCTAAAGTTTTGACAAGCTAAACTGCTTTAATCATAGCTTATCGAGGGAAAAACAATGAATTCAGTTTTGGACAATCTAGTCTTCTGGTTTTAAATCAACAACAACCATACAGCTCCTAATCTCCTTTTACATCAGCAATTGTTGAGTATATATTGATTGTAAACTTCTTAGTCTTCCAAATTTTATATCTTTAGGTACTTTTTCCATAAAAACATATTCTCGTTTTTGCTTGAGAGTATTTTTCAATAAGCTAGTTCTACTCCTTTTTTTGATTTGCATGAAATGCAAATTTAAACTTTTAAAATTTCAAAGATGTTTTACGAATATACTTTTTGTAGAATTGATCAATTTTTTTTTATTTAAATGTATGCAAAATATTAGTTTCCTGATGAAAAACATTATAAACTTTAGTGAAAACCATCACACAATAAAAATCGATTAATCAAAACATATATAATTCGAAAAGTATTTAAGATATATGTGTGAAAATTAGTCAGTTAATACAACTTTTGATGCTGAAACTTATGAAAAACTCCGAACATCTTCTTCACTCTTAATATGGAAGGTACAATAATCCTGAACTTAATTGGCCATTATTTTTTATTTCTGCAGAAGTCATGTGACTTATCAAAAACAACTTTTATATAAATTACGTGGCTACAATAAGGTTCTAGGCAAAACCATATATAAATCCTATGAGATTTTTTATTCTGCATCTCGTAATATAGGACCTAAATGAAATTACTCATTATTGATTAAAAAAAAATTTCTCCTTTTCACAAAAATTTGTATATTTTAATAACAGATATCGCAAAAATAAAAATTCTCATTATAGAAAATATTTTTGGAAAATTTCAAAGTTTCAGCTTTATAAGTGAAATACCTATTGAATAAAGTTTGACTCTAACACAACCCATTGAGAATTTTCCGATATTTTTTTTTGACCAAATATATGGGTGTATTTCAGTGATCACTCAACCAGACAATTTCAGTGAATATTCAATTGGAAGAGAATTTCAAGATTAATTTAATTTACTATGTCGAAGTTTCGGCTCTAAGCGGTTGCTAAATTATAAGAGAAAAATATACGATGACATATCCTTTGGTAAGTCGACATATGCCATTTTATCATTAAACTCAACAGTGGTAGCCGATAAAGCATTCAAACCACCAAAATCGGATAGCGTATCTTAAAATTGTGTTAGGATTATGTTTCTATCAACATTGGATAAATTTTGAGGCACAGTACCCGAAAGTGTGACAAAAATTTGCGTAAAAATTTGATTGGTCCGATAAATATTCAAATATCTCAAGAACTATTGAAGTATCTAAAATCTGACGATGGATCTCATTCGATTTAGGTTTCAGGAATTTTTAAAACTATTCTCGTCAAAC
>WUQG02288607.1:0-19592 GCA_011317285.2 Androctonus mauritanicus | reverse complement strand
ATAATATCTTTGAGCTTAATTGAATAATTGCATATAATTAATTTTATTAACTATTAAAATTCATAACTTCAAATTAAAGATAAAATCAAAAATATCTTATTTTAATGAAAATTTTCAATCAACAATACAATGTACATATAGAGACTTAAACTATATACATAGAGAGTGAATGATTCTCTTGATGATTCCATGTAGTTCATCAGAATGCAAACACGGTTTTAGTTGTTTGAATTTAATAATAAACGACAAGAGATCTCAAGTATTAATTGAACATATTTCCAATTTAATATTCATAAAACTATGTGGGCTTTTCTTATAAGAATAGAAACTAGAAGCATACATCAAGAAATGGCTAAGAAATCATCATTCAGTTGTTGACCAACAAGCAAGAATTGCCTAAACCAAAGAAAAAATATCAGATCCAGTTTGAAATTTTATGTAAATATTCACTTAAACAATATCAAAAGTATGTATATATACTTATATAATAAAGAAATGTTGAAAATATTTTATAGAATTTTTTTTAATCTATCTCTCTCATCACGTCACATCCCACAAAGGGTAGGCAGAGAGAAATGAATGTCACATAGCTTGATTCTGTCATACTTGCTTTGCTTCTGTCACATTTATTCAATTCCTCATACTTGCTCTGCAATTTCTTCTATTTATTCAATGCCATTTGTTTTGTTAAGAGAGTAGTATTCTGGAACTTCTTTTTGTAGTACTACACCAGGTGGAGATAACTCATCATTTAAGTTTATGCTCCCACATTTAATCATTTTAAAGATGATACACTTGACTTTTATAATATTCTTAATATTACCTAAAACATAAAAGCCATAAAAATAGTTTATGAATACTAGTGATTTTAATGCCAAGTTAGGATTTGGTAGGAAGAGAGACATATTAGGATCATTTGAACTTAATAAAGGGAATCAAAATGGCCATTTAATAGATTTTTATACAAAAAATGAATTCTTCTTAAGAAACATCTAATTTGAAAAAGCAATTGCTAAGAGATACACTTGGATATTTCTGGATAAGAACCAAATTGGCTATATTTTAATTTCAAAAAGATATAGAAATAACCATGGTTAACTGTAAATCAATACCAGTAGATGAAAGATGCTTGAACCATAAACCAATAATATGTAGAATAAGAATAAAAATAAAAAAACAATAAAACCACTTCCAGAACAATAAAAGAAGATTGAACTTAGACTTTCTTCAAAACAATAAAAAAAGAAAATAATACAAATTAGAATCGGAAGAAGAAATAAAAAAAGTAATGAAAGGAAACTTGAAGATGATGATGCAAACCAAATGTGGACTTTTCAATGACATTTTAATCAAAGTTGCAACAGAAAATATTGGTAATGTCCCTAACAGCAATAAAAGAAAACCGTGAATAACTAGTGAAATATTAAAATTAATGGAATTATAATACAAAACAAGGATTCTATAATAATTAAAAATAAACAAGATTTTAATCATGCAAAATTATTAACAAATAATTACATATGTAATTTTGTGTGATTAAAATCTTGTTTATTTTGTATCATTATTTATAGCATTCTTGTTTTGTACTTTAGTACATTAAATATCTGTAAGCCAATCCAGAATTAATGAAAGAAAAAAGAAAAACAAGAAATCAAAACATGGAACTGATTTTAAAAGGTTAAAAATATATAATCAAAAATAGATGCAGGCAAGAGAAAGAAAACTGATATAGTAAAAGAATATAATGAAATAGAAGATTTGCATCATCATATCTCCTTAATAACAGTTTTTCAAAAAGTGAAGAACTTACAAAATAACTAATGAAATTACTCAAATGGAATTAAAGACAAAAATATTGAATTAATTTATAATCAAGAGGAAATGATAAATATATGGGCAGAATATGTGGATGAACTTTATTGAAGGGAAAGGTAATTTTCCACAAGTAATCTTCAACTGAAAACTATTGAGATAAAAAGTTGGGAAATGGAGAAAGCAATTAAACATTTGAAAAAAAAAAAAAAAAAGAAAAATTTACAGGAATAGATGATAATCCTGCAGAACTGTTAAAACCTCTTGGGAAAGAAGGAATTAAAATATTGACATTATTATTGAGTAATGTTAAACATGTATTAACATTACTCAATGATTAATTACATATCCAGCATAATTCCAAAAGACTTCACTGGATCAATAATATGACCTAATAGTATTCCAAAAGTCAACAATGTAAAAAGAATGCCAACTTTTTAGAAAATAAGTCTGATGAAACATGCCTTGACAATCTTACTAGATAAAATTCTTCAAAGAATGAGATCAAAAATTGAAGCAAATCTGAGTGGAGAACAATTAGATTTCAGAACAAAGAGAGGCATCCAAGAAATATCTTGCAGCTAAGAATACTACAACAAAGAACCATTAAAGATGACAGATCCCTGTATGTTCGCTTTAAGGACTTTAAAAAAGCTTTTGATTGAATTAATCACAAAAAACTGATAGAATATTCTCGAGAGAATAGGAATTGACAACTGTGATCTAAATCTATCAAGACCAAATAACCTGCTTTCAACATTAATGATCAACAATTCAAATGGCAAAAATAGAATAGGTGAGATAAGGTTGCTTTATTTCCCTCTCTTCATTGAATATCTATAATGAAATGCTAATTGATGAAGCACTAGAGAAAATATCTGGAATTGACATAGGAGTGATAAATAGGATAACAATATGATATGCAGATGACACAGCTCTAATAACAAGAAGAGATATGGAAACAGCAATTAGTAGAATTAATGATTTAGGTTGGGATTATGGAATCAAAATAAATATTAGAAACACTAAAATAATGAAGATTAATACAAATTAAAATTACAAAAAAGATTCCTAATTAATAGACAAGAATTCAAAGAAGTACCTCAATATCTAGGAAATCTCAAAGCAATGATGGAAGAAACATAGATGAAGTAAAATCAAGAATAGCAATGGCTACAGACATTTTGGAGATGTAAGGAATTTATGAGAAGAGACTTAAATCTTGAATTAAAAATCAAATTTTTAAAATGCTATGTCTGGCCAATATTAATTTATGGGAGTGAGACCTGGACATGGACAAAAGATATTGAAAGAAAGATCAATTCCTTTGATATCTGGTGCTGTAGGAGAATTTTAAAAATTAAATGGACAGATAAGATATCAAGTATGGAAGTTTGTGATAGAGATTACTTAAACTACTCCCTATTAAAAACAACCTGTGAAAGGAAATGAAAATATATAGATCATGTTTTAAGAAAATCTAGAGAATATTCTGCTAACACTGAAAAGATATAACAGAAGATATTCAAGAAGAGGCAGACCTAGCAAAGATTGCTTTAACAACATAAAAAGTAAAGGGCCATAGTAACAACTACACTGCAATCTACAGTGTAGAACTATGTTGACTGTCACTATTTCATGGCATTATCTCAATTATTTCTATATCACTGAAGTATTTTATGAAGGACAGTTGACACAGTTCTATGTTATAGGTTGCAGCATAGTCGTTACTGTGCTCCATATTTTTTATTCATATTAACTGTGAAGTAAGTTTAAATTTATTCTGTAAGTTAAAAGTAAAAATCCAATTCATTTACATAATAAAGATTTTTTTTCTATAATTAGATTTCTTAAATGATCTTATAAGGGACTTAGATTTGGAATAGATTTGAAAAAATAAGATAAATTTGTATTTTGTTTTGGAAAAATGTGTTGGCAATTGAGAATTAGTATTAAAGAAAATGCAATTAAATGTAAAGAAAATGCAACCCTAGAAATATAATTCCCTAGAAGTATAGTTAGTCCTTTCAGAGCTAAGATAAGATTTTAGCTCTAAGATAAGATGATTAGGGTTAATTATATTTGTTAGTCTAAGCTTTCTAAATAAATCACACAGGTTTTGAATGAACAAGAACTTTAATGAAGGAACAAAGGCACTTTTACAGAGAAGAACGGTTATGTCATTACTGACCTCTGACTGACTTCTCTTTGTTCCCTCAGGGTAGGGGACGCCTGAGGGTAATATGTTATTGTGCCAATGCTGCATAGTATTACGTGCTTGTACAAAATAGGTCCAGTGCACATAACAATATTTTAGCACTGAAAGAACTAAAATATAATCTTCTAGGAAAATGTTTTCTTTAATGCTAATTCCCAATTGTCAACACATTTTTCAAAAAAAAAAAATATATCTTATTTTTTCAAACCTATTTCCAAATCTAAGTCCCTTATAAGATTATTTAAACAACTTAATTACAGAAAGAAAATCTTTGTTATATAAATGAACTGGATTTTTACTTTTAATTAACAGAACAAATTTAAACTTACTACACAGTTATTAAAAATTTCTTTTTTTTTTTTAACATATTAACTTTCTAACTGTACTACATCAAAGGGTTAATGGAAGCTTGAAACTTGTTTTATTATAAACGGGACTCTGTATGCTATCTAATGATGTATTATTTATTACTTTACAGTTATTAGTTTCAAAAATATAAGTATTCATAGAGAGACAACTTTTCATTGCATCCATACTCTTGACCCAACACAGAGAAAAACATAATTCTATATCAAAAAGTGGAGCAAATGAATTCTTATCCAGAAAAAAAAATGGTACAGGACAGATATGGCTGATGCATCATATTATTCAATCTCCAATATAGAGATGGCATCTGAAGATGATGAACTAGAGGGATCAGCTTATATTAGAGTATATATGGTATAAAAACAATTTTAAAAATATTTTGGACATCAGAATATTTTGTGTAAAATTGAATTTATATAAATCAGGAATACTTATAATATTAATTATCTCATTATATTGTTTTAAATTTAAAACCTTAGTAAAATTTATTTTTTATTCTAATAATTATATATTATTTTTTAATAGGGAAAAATTAAAAATATGGATTTATAGGTAAGTTATATTTAAAATATTTTCCATCATATTAATATATATATAACTTTAATATTACTTATGTTTAATGTAAATAATATTAATTGATATTTATTTGAAATTATTAAAGTGATATACTGGTGGTCCCCTACTTCATCATTTGACTTATGATAATCCAATGTTACAAGTGCACTTATAATATTCTAAATTTGTTTATTTTCATAGCATATTGGCTAGAAACACTTTTTTATTTTATTAAAAATGCAGTAAAGCAATTGCTTACTACTTGGTTCAATTCCAAATGATTTTAACACTTCGGAGAATTTGGTCAACTGTGACTATTAAAATTACTATTCATTTTCAGGCATTTTCAATTTAAGATTTTTTTTACCTATGATAGGATTATCAAAATATAACCCGTTCATAAGTAGAGTTTATAATTATACACTATCTATATAATTATAAACTTTATAAAATCGAAGAATTAGATTTTCATTTTAATATGATTTAATAATGTCAAGAAAGTACCTAAAACATCAATTATAATCACTTTGATTTTTAAATTATTTTTAAATATTGAAGTATTTAAAAAAATACATGAATTTATTTTTAATTAGTTTAGTGATGTCATTAATTTGGCCACAAACGTCTTCCATGCCATTATTTGGATTATCTTCAAAATATTATTCATGTGTTACAAAACAAGCTCGTTATTATTTGAATGTAGATAAAATTAATTTGAAAGACACGATTGTGTGCAATAATTGTACTAGGTAAGATTATATAAATTAATGTCCAAGTTTTTTTGAGTAAATAGTAAAATTTCATTAATTTTATTCTTTAGAAATTATGTAGTAACACCTGTGGGAAGTAGTAATTTAATTTTAGTTGTGGCAACACCATCTTGTGCACCTTTAAAATGTGAACCTGTGCCAAGACCTCTATGTGCCCCTGTCGAAGGTATTATAAAAAAGTTCTTTTATTCTTATGAACATAAATGTAAAAAAATAAAATCTGTTAGGATTTTTATAAATAATTAAAAATTTGTTTGTATTTTTGAAGTTTATTATATAGAACAAAAAATAATCAGTAATGCATTTACTTTTTAAATTTAGTTGATGTATTAACATATGATTTCATATAACAAATATATTTTATCTCACTAAATGAATTAAAGTTGCTTCCCAAAATATAAACGTTTAAAGAAATATTTTTTAATTGAAAATGTTTTAATTTTCAATTTGAAATATCAGGGTTTTATACTATGTGATTTTTTCATTTTCTTTATTTTTTAGAGCAGTTGATAATGTTTTGTCTCTTAGCATGTTTTCTCAATATATTGTGTGCATTTATATAATATTTCTATAGGGTTATATTATTTATACTAAGGTTAGCAGTATTTTATTCAGAGAATTAGAGAGAGATCTAAGAGACCAATTCATGCAAAATGGATTGGTCTCTTAGATCTCCCTTTAATTTTCTGAATAGTCATCACCTATATATAAATATTCTAAGTCTTCGTTATCTATGCATTGATAAATGACAAACTGAAATTGCAATATTCACATGACTTGATATAACTAATGTACAATCTATTCTAAATTATCTGAATTAAGAGAGGGGAGGAGAAATTATACATAGATAATTTGAAATTTTTTGTTTTAATGATCTTACAAATATATATACAGTTTGAATTTTCGGACTTTAGATATGTGTCAATAAAGACACACATGATATATACAGTATGTATATAAATAACTTAACTATATATTCTATACAAATTTACATATATATATTCTATATATAGTATATATAAATTTGTACAGGTTATTTAATTAAATATAATAGTCTTTGATTTTTGTTTTTGAGAATGTTCTAGATTTTTTTAATTTCTGAATGAATTTTCTTTACAGTTATTATATCAAAATATAATATGCTTATGTCATGAATAGTTTGAACTTCAATACCATATTCTTTTCAAGCTTTGTTGAAGATTCTCCTTTCTTGAAGTTTTCAATTAGCTGCAACTTTTGTTGTGAGCATAATTTTCTTCCATTTTTTTATACATTTTACTGGGGTGTGCACTTCAAAAAATTGCAAAATTACATTACTAATTGCAGAATGCAACTTCTTACACCTGTAGCTAGACATATGTTGAGTGAAAGGATATGCTACATCCATCTTACTATGGTAGAATATATTCTATAAAATTGCACATTGTTATGTTATATCATATTTATAATGTATAATTTTATTAATCAAGCAAATTAAAAAAATAAAAAAATATTAATCAAGATAGATAATCTGCAAACCAGATAATCCATAGCTGAATAATTGAGCATCTACTATAATTGTTATTTTTTTGTGTTAACTCATATCAGTCTTAATTAAAATTTATGCTTTACTTTGAACCAAGCTGTTTTAATAAATTACAAAATTAATGAAAATGTATTTTTATTCATATATGAAAATGCAAAATGATTTAAAAAGTTATTGTTTTCATTTAAAATTAAATGATCTGAATGACCAATACATTTAATTTTGATTAGATAATTAATACATCTCTTTTTAAAATCTATATAGCACAAATAGTATTAATTTTGCATCGTTGTTACAAATTTTTAATTACCCTTAGTTTTTATTATATATTGGAAATCAAAAACTCAAAAAAATAAATTTTTTTTCAAAAGGGAATCAATTATTAAATACTATTCTAATAATTTTTTAAAATAATTTATATATACTAAGCTGAAATATGTTATTTTATAGAGAAAAGTTACAATGCTTGTCTACAAGAAGTGCCATTCAGAAGAAGGCCAGAAAAATGCTATCAACATCATAGCATGGTAAATTATACTAGCTAATTATAATCAGTCATAATCTTATATTATAGAAAATTAAAAATATTAATTGAAAATTAGTTTGCTTGTTAATAAATAAATAAATAAATAAATAAAATAGTAATATTGTATTTAAATCATTAGTTAGATCATCTAGATTTTTTAATATAATAGTATACATATAATTTTATTTAATTAGTTAGATCATTAACTTACAAAATTTCATTCATTACTTTAATTACTCTTTCTGCATAGTTGATTCAAAGTATAGAGTATCTTCTTTTTAATACAATATGATGCTGTTGTGTATGTGATCACTGGAAGAGTTAGTCAGTTACATGGTAGGTCATGGGTGATGCTCATTCAGGCATTTCTTCTCAGACAGTCCAGAAATTTGGTTACTCACATCTGTAATTTGCTTAGCTAAATAAAGTCTTTGTTAACTGTTACTGAGTCATCCTTTCTCAGATTCTAGCCAACAGATTTAATACTGGAAACAAAGATGGAATATTTAAAAAATATCTGTCTGTAGCTTGACAGTGAGAGTTGGAGTGAACAACTACATTGGAAATGGCAAGTCTTGGACAAATTGAGAATTTGACATTCATTATCCAGAGGAATTGACAGTATGTGCAGAATATTTGGATGCATTTCTGTCAGTCAAAATGTCAATCAAGAGGAAAAGAAGAGAACCATTCTGCTGTATGTGTACGGTAAGAAAGCATAAATGTTATAATCATTGTTATCATCCAGTCTTTCCATTGATAAGCCATATAAAATCATTGAGAATTGCATTAAAGGATTATTTTGCACCACAGCCATTCAGAATTGTTAGACAAAATCAGTTCTATTGATATAATAAGCAGCCAGGAGAATCCATAGTTTGTTGTTCATGATAGATTCATAAATTGGCATTGCAAGTTTGGAACAAACTTAAAGGAGATGTCATGTGATCATTTTGTGTATAGGCTGCAAAGTGAAAATTTTCAATGGCATTTCTTTATGTGAAAAAACAGAAATTTCAAAGAGGTTCAGGAGGCATGCTTGACAGCTGAAGCAGTAGTTCACTGTGCAAAAGAAGGGTCCAGGAGAATGAGTATACATTGATATTTGAGTATGAATATGAATTACAGCAGAATGAGTCCTTATAATAGACCAAGTTGCAGCTGTTATCATAATCATCTGTATTACAATTACCTATTTTGTAACACCAAATGTTTTTTGTGCAATAGAAAAGACATATAGCTGTGTCTGCCAAACATTTTATTTATTAGAGTAAAAAGGTCATCTTACTAATAAATTATTGGTTATGATGCCCCTAAATTTCTAATTTAAGATAGTGATTTATTAATTTGTGTGTATAACTTATATCATCAGATTGATAAGTCTAAATCGATTCATCAATTGTATAAGTGTCATCTTTGTGTGGATGTTGGAATTTGAACAGTAATGGTTTTACAAGCTATTAGCAAATTGCCAATATTCTTAAAGTTTAAAACTTTTTATTTTGATTAAATTGTAAAGTTTAAATTTATACATTCTACTTCTCTGGCAAATCACCAAATCCTTTAACTTGAGATTTAAATTTCTAACTTCTAGCAACATTGATTATTGCTTTAAAATACTAGGCATTCAAAATTTAGAGAAATTAATTGATGACAAAGCAATGGATAATGTAGGTAAAATCATTGCCCTATTGCCAGAAAATGGTAAAACTATCTCCATAAAGATGAAAAAGAAAAGATTTAAAAGTATGCCTTGGAAATTCATGGCTATGCAAAAGAAATAATTTTCATAGTTAAAACTTTAAATTTATTTAACTCCTTTCCCTTGTATGCTCACATAACTGCTTCTCCTATTATCATTCCAAATAATTCTGGAAACTCATTAATCAATAATTCAGTTACAGATAATTCTAATTCTGGTATAATTTCTATAAAACCAATTGTAATAGAAGACTCCCAGGGAATTAAAATAAATGAAATTAAAAACTCAATAATGGAAAATATTAAATTGCAAGAACAAGGTATAAATGAAAAGAATATTAAAAACAATAGTAACAAAAATTTAATCATAGAAGTTAAAAATAAAAATGATTCAGAAAAATTAATGAAATCTATAGAATTTATTCCTAATTTAAAAAACAAAATGTAAGTAAAACAATTATAAAGAAAAATTCAAAAGTTATATTATTAAACACACCAAATTATATAAATGAAAAGCAGATTATAAAAAACATAAGCAAAATCCTGAAATAAGTAAACACTATAATGAAACAGACTTTTTAGAAACTTCAAATTCACAGCAATTATCAATAAATACAATGAACATATTAAAAACAGACACATAATCCTAACAGTATCACCAGATATAAGAAACTTATTGATTTCACTAAACACACTTTCAATAGAATAAGCAATGGTTAAAATAGACCATTACATTTCAATAATGAGATGTTACAAGTGTTATTGTACAAATCACATGGCAAGAAACTGTAGAAATGAACAAACATGTAGTCAATGTACAGATAGACATCCATTCAAAGACTGTCCAAATAAAAATAAAGAACCCAAATGTATAAACTGTATAAGTCACAATAAAAATTTGAAAGAAAACAATATTAAAGATGAATATAATATCTCCCATAAAGCCTTTCACAATAACTATCAATATATATAAAAACTTAAAATTTTAGCTATTAAAAATATCAATTATGAATAATACAGAAACTACAAACACAAATACTCTGTTAAATAATAATAATAATATTAGTTACACTAATGCAAAAAATGATTGAGAAAAAGATAGTTTAATTTTATCTAGCTATAATAACTATAATAATAGTAATGTTTGTAAAATAAATAACATTATATAAAGTTTTGAACAGTTAGTAATGCTGCTTTTATGCTTTTGTAACATGATGAATGAAAGAATGGACTATAATAATAGTTATTCCAAAATAAAAAAAAATAAAAATCATACAAATAAATATAGGAAAAAGTAAAGCAGCTACCTCTGAATTTCTTAAATATTCAATTGAAAATGATATGATCTTATTCTATTTCAAGAACCATATTTGATTTATAATAAAATTAATCTTTTTAGTTCTTTATTAGTTTTACCTTCTGATAATTTAAACTACACAATAAAATCTGGAATAGTTGTAAGGAATAAAAAACTTAGATATCCTTTTACTAAATCAATTTACTAATAAATATATATAATTAGTATTTGTATCATATAGCAACAAAATGAAAAATTTACATAATCTTTATTTATTTCCCACCTGACTGTGATATTGATGAAAGCTTAAACACACTATCTACTGCAATAGAAAAATTAAGAACTAAACCTCTATTAATCATTGGCAACTTTAATGTCAAATCTCCTATTTGACATAGCCCATATGAAGATATGAGAGGACGCTACTGTTCAATTTGTAAATAATTATAATCTACTATCTATGAAGTTTAATCTTTTACCAACCTTCTCTTCCATCAACGGTAAGAGTTGAATTGATATCTGTCTTGTAAATAATATTATTCTATCTAATGATGATATTATTTATAATATTCTAGAACACACTACTCTGAGTGATCACAATTATAAATTAACTACCATTGACTTACGAACTGATCAAAAAACAAATCAAGAAAGATTCATTCCAAACACCAATTGGGAATTGTTTAAAGAAATACTTATAGAGGAATGGAAACCTAAACCAATTATCGAAATAAATAATATACAAACTCTTGATGCATATGTTGAAACACTAACTGATAAAATTATAAACACTTACAATAAATGTACTGTTTATAAAAACTGCAAAATAACAGTGCCATGGTGGAACCCTGAATTGAATGCTAAAAGAACTGAATTACATAAATCTCATAAAAACTACCATAAGGAAAATAATCCTGAAAATAAAATTATATTAAAAATTATTTGTATACTGAGAAACTAAAGGAATATAAATGTTTAATAAACAAATAAAGAACAAAAGCCTGGAAAAAATTTTGTTCAGAAAAAGGACAAAAACCATGGAACAAACCATATAAAATTATTTTTAAAAAATATAAAAATCCAATCTACCAAGTACTTATGAAAACAACTTCTGGTTTTATAATTGATTTTACTGATATTTTAAAAAATAGTTCCAAAAACCAAAGCATTATAGCAAAAGTGAAACATTTTGGAACTGTTTGTAATAAGAAAGCAAAGTGTTTAAATCTTTTTGTTGTGCTTTAAAAAATATATAATAACCAATCTTTTACCTAAAGACAACCAAAATGAAGACCATGAAATACACAAAAATATAAGGAAAAATATTATTAACTTACCTAACACTGAAAACAACAATAAGCTTTACTTATAAAGAAATAGAAAAATCTTTAAGGATATAAATGTTAAAAAAGCTCCTGGATATGATAATATATCTGATAAAATAGCCAAAAATGCTTTTAGCACTATCCCCATTATTTTTGTTACTTTATATAACATCTGTTTACAATTTGGACTGTTCCCTATAAAATGGAAAATAGCCTCCATAAAACTTATTGAGAAAAATATAAATAATAATTCAAAAACTACTTCATACAGACATATAAGCCTTTTGCCAATCTTAGACAAGATTCTAGATAAACTTTTCATTAATAGATTAAACTGGTTCCTAGAAGTCAATAATTACTTCAATGAAAAACAATTCAGGTTCTGGCCTAATAAAAATACACTAATACCATTAACAATATATTAAACTTCATTAAAAATTCTAAAAACAAAATCAACATACAGCTGTAGTATCACTTCATATGAAAGGAGTTTTTGATCATGCCTGATGGCCTTTGATTTTATCTAGACTAAAAATGAATAACTGCCCAAGAAACTTATACAAACTAATTCAGAATTATCTAAATAGCAGAACAGCTATAATACAAACCAATAACAGTCAGATTTCCTTAAGATTGACAGATGATGTCCACAGAGGTCTCCTTCTGGACCAACTCTTTGGAATGTAATCTTTAATAATTTTTTAAATATCAATAACAATTTTGATGATACTGCTATGATACAAGTGTTTGTTGATGATACTATTCTCTTAGTTTCTGAAAAAAACAGAGATAATCTTGGCAATAAAACTAACAAGATAATAGAACAAATTTACAAGTAGTGTGAAAACAATAAATTAAAAATAAACCCAAATAAATGTTCTTTTATAGTTATTGAAAAACATTTTCCTCTTAAAAGAAAAATTACTCTTAGAATAGAAACAACAAAATTTCTCAATCTTCCACCCTTAAATATTTGGGAGTAATAATTGATGAAAAACTCTCATGAACTGAACATACACATTATATTTATAACAAAGCCCTAATCTCTTTAAATCTACTCAGTAGCATTGCAGGCAACTGAGCAGATTTAAACACAGAAATTATGAAAATTATGACAACAATTTAATAGAACTTACAATAACATATGCTGCTGAATTTTGGAGCAATGCCATTTTAAAACATCATATTAAAAATAAACTATTAAGTTTTCAAAGATTAATAGCCCTAAAAATTTGTAAGTCATTTAGAATCTCTCCAACTAATGCTCTTCTAATAATGGCTGAAATAACACCAATTGATCTAAAATTTAAAAATTGATATGGACCAAATAAATTTATTGATTATCCTGGAAATCTTATCTAATACAAAAGACTTTTGTTCATATGTAGGACTTGAATTTAAATGCGAAGAACTCACTGATATTTTAATCAAAAATAAAATAGACATCAAATTAGTTGAACAACATCCAATATATCTTTCAAATAATTGCATGATAAAAATTAATTATAATGATGATAATTTTATTAATCAATATAATAGCCTAAAAATCTATGCTGATAGTTCTAAATGCAATGACAAAGTTGGAACAGGCATAATTATTTACAATATAAATGACACTATTCTATATCAAGACTATTTTAAACTTAGTTCATATTGTGCAATTTTACAAGCAGAACTTTACAGTATTTTAAGAGCTCTCCAATTTATCAAATTTAATAAGATTCAAGGAAATTATCAAATCTTTATTGATCTTTAATGTGTAGATCTTTTCTGCTCTACAAATTATTAATAACTTCAATAGTAAATACTTCTTGGTGCGAGAAATACATGAAATATTGTACTCCACAAACGGGCAAAAATATATTTTTCAATATTATACACAGTCACTTCAGTGTATAAGGAAATGAAAAAGCCTATTTTTTAGCCAAAAAAGCTACTGACTCAATTAATTCAATCAAATATAATAGAGTTCCTATAATATTTATAAAAAACTTTATAAACAACTTAATAAATGAAAAATGGCAAGAACAATGGGTCAATTCCACTACTGGAAGACATGCATTTTCTTTTATACCTAATATTAGTATAAATTGCAAAAAATAAACATTTTATTCCCAATGCTTTATCTCTTAAGTGATCATGGGACATGGTAAATTCAATTCTTATTTAAAAAAATTTCAGTTAAAAATACTGATCAATATACAATTCTTATTCCCAATTTCAGTGGCAATTAAACCCATTGTTGCTCTGATCACAATTATCCTTATTGCTTATTTTCTGTATATAGAAACATTTATTTTATTAAATCTATATTTCATTCTTCACTTCATAATTTTGACTTTAATGGTGCTCACTCCAACATGGTTCTTAGCAACAGTTCTTAATCATCATAAAGAAGGACTGAAATTTGAAAAAATAATCTAAACTAACAAGATGAAACTTCCTGCAACTAAGATGGAGAAATTTAAAATGAAAAAATCAAGTTATAATCATTAGGAATCTAAGAAGAAAAGACTTCTCAAATAGTATGACAATGGACGTACTTCTAATTTTAAATTTTGTGATTTTTCTAAAAAAAAATTATATATTGTTAAAGGAAGACATAAACATTTACAACTTTAAACTCTATTAGTAACAAGGGAATTACAAGCACTACAAAGCTGATGAGTAATAACACTTAAAAATCTTTAATGCTAATGTTTTCAGTATACAAGATACCATCATCAGGCATTAAGAACAACTTAGTTGATGGTATCTTGTATACTGAAAACATTAGCATTAAAGATTTTTAAGTGTTATTACTCATCTGCTTTATAGTGCTTGTAATTCCCTTGTTGCTAATAGAGTTAAAGCAGTTTCTATGTCTTCCTTTACAATCTTTATAAATTTTTTTGCAAAATATAATTAAAAAAGCATATAATATGCAGCGATTTATTTTAATTACCGTTTATTTTTCAAACTATATGATTACTGTAATTAGTTAATCGGTCGGCAAACAGCAACATTTACGTATATTTCTCTTTTTAAAAATTTACCGATCTGAAGATAAAAAATTAATTTGTTAAATATTTAAATTTTTTTACATTTCACTATTTATTTACTAAAATATTTTAGCAATGCACGTTTTGAAAAATGAAGAAACAATTTTTACCACCCTCTTTTGGTAAATAATTCCTTAGCGTCCCAACAATATTCCGGTACATTATTATAAAAAAATAATGTTTTGGAGATAAAAATTTTGAAAAGATTCAATAATTTTCTTTTTTTCTTCAAATGATAAATTTTTTCTTTTCGTAGACATGGTGCACACAAATATGAAAAAAGAAATCTCATTATGCACTATTTGCAGTTAACAAGTTTTTGAATAAAGTATACTGATTTATTGCTCAGATTTTCATATTTGTAAACAAAAAGTTTGCCAGTTTTAACCATTAATTGCAACATAGGGGTGACAGTATGGCTATCCAATAGGCGATGCATTTTTCTGCTCAATAAAATTTTATTTTCCTCAAAGTGATCGAGAGTGTCGCGCCTAAAATTCTTAATTGACTGTCGAGAGTTGTCGTGTCACATCGGGTAGCGCGGCGTCATCTGCCTGATGCGCATTATTGCTCGATCATCCGCCTGATGCAGTCGGATCAGGTGGATGATCGAGCGCGTTGGATTCAGCAACATGATGCGCTCGATCACTTCGGGTGAAGTCAAAGTGACCATATAAGCGATCGTATATTTAATGCCTGAGTATATAAGCGATAACAAAATACACAGAATTCCTCTTACGTTGGCAAGGACTTTCCAAAAGTGACCTTATAAGAGAGTGACCATATAACGAGGTCTGACTCTATATATATTGTGCGCGTGTGCCAAAAATGATTTTTTTTTTCAGGAAATGAAAGGAAAAAAATGCAGAAAATCAAGTTATTTTATTTACACACCTGATATTTGCATTGAATAAAAAAAATTTTAAATCGTGTGTATGTTAACGTTGTTTATTTCATATGATAACTTAAGACCTCTTTTCAGTTAGTTTTTTTGATGAAAGGTAAATGATATTTTCAAATATATCTTAGTCTGAAAACCGTTTAACCATTTTGGATAATTTTCTACTGTAAATTATGTTTTGGAATTCATTTTATAGATAAGTAAAATTAGTTTTTATAAATTTTAAACAATTAGATTTCAATCAAAATATTTCATATTTAATATTCTCTAATTAATTTGAATCTTTAACACTGTTATAGTCATTCATTGAAAAATTTTTGTAAAGACATTAAAAAAAAATGACTAAAATCTAATGATTAACTAGCATTTCAGATATGCTCAGTGCATCATGAGTAATTAAGCATTAACCTGAATTGACACTTATTTTTGACATAATTTGGCATATGGCTGTGAATCAACCATCTATACAGTTTTTAGATATTATTTATATAATTTTTTTGTTCAATATAATATAGATATTCTTAGTTAGAAATGAATGTTTAGAATTTTTGTAATTCAAATTTCATTGTATTTATTGTTTTATAAAATATAAGTTGTTCATTTAACTAATTAAAATTTATTGTGATGATTTAGATATAAGTTTTAGATCTACAGCTTTGTAATATATTTATTGTTAGACCATACAAAATATCTAAAATTCTAACTTCTTAAATTTTGAAAATGTTTGTGTAAATCCAGCTATCCATAACTAGTGAATATATAAATAAATATCAATATAAACAATGCAAAGGTTAATTCATTATTTATGTTATTTTCCATAAATTATAATACATATTAATTCTAACAAAATATAATGTATTATTTTTTTTTAGATAAAACATTAATTATGTGGAAATTGACTAGGGAAGATACAAATTATGGTATTCCTCAAAAGCGTCTGCGTGGTCATGGACATTTTGTTACTGATGCTGTTATGTCTTCTGATGGACAGTATGCTCTTTCCTGTTCATGGGATAAAACACTTCGTCTCTGGGATCTTACAGTGTAGGTTTTAATTAAGAAAAAATATTTCTTAAAATTCTTTTCATTATTAACCCATTGAAGTCTGCAAAATTTTTTAAAATAAATCTAATTAATACGCAAAAAACTAATATTGTGAAATCGTGCTTAATTTTAATTTTCATTGAAATTTTTACGATTCATAATATTTTTTTTGTTCTAATGATGCAAAAATGTTTTTCAAATTTTATTTCTTTCACAACTTTTCGTTCATTATATGAGATTGGCGGAAAAAATTTTTTGTATGAAATCTTAGCCATCCAACGAAATATTTATTTTTGATAGCAGCAAGCCCAGTGAATAAAATACATTACGAATGAAGAAAATTAGATATTTTACAAAAGTTATTGATAAAAAAAGTATTATGCAAATTTTTGTTATGATGTATAATTAATTGAAAAGTAACATAAATTTATTAAAATATTGCCATTTTTTAATAAAATATATTTATTGGTATGTTTTTCCTTTATTTCAATAATTTTAATTTTTTATAACTTTTGAATTTATAACTGAAAACACAATATATATGAAAATCATCTACTCTCATACATAAACAGCTTTAACATTTCCTACTTTACTTTGATTGGCCTGCAGGTGCTTTTTTGACATACTACATCCAATACCACATGCAATGCAGTAAAGTAAGCTTGACTACACTGTAAAACATTTGTGGTATGATAAAATGACTGGCCACTATAAAACAATAAAAGTGTCATATCCTCTTATAGCCTGTGGTTGTTTACATTAGGATTTTCTCATAGTTTTTTAATTATTGGTAAAAATAAAACAATAAATGAACAAATAAATAACAATATTGTTTATTTCAACAGAATTAACCAATTTTTTTGTATTATCAGCAATATTTTTTTCAATTTTTTGAATTTTAGAGCTCATCATGCTAAAATTTTATGTTTTACTTAAAATTTCAAAGATAACTTTATCTCATTCTAAAACCTAAATAAGCTTAATAAAATAGAATAGCAAGCACAATTGATAAGATTTGATAAAAAATAATCCAAATTCTACTAATACAATCCCATTCAAATTGTTTAACTTTAAAACAATTCAAAATTTGTTTTTAAATAATCAAAAAGTTTAGGAACTATCATTGAAGGCATACATTTTCATCCAATAAATGCAAAAAAACCACTCTGCAATAGCTGCACTGAATAAATCAAGATTGAATTTTTTTAAATTGTTTTTTATCAATTTTTATTCCACTTTCATGGAACGTATACATGTCAACTGGACCTCAATGGGTTAAAAATCATGTATAAAATAAAAATTCAGTGATTTCATTAAAATAAAACCTTTTTAATGTAATAGTGCCATGTAATGGTTATTTGAAAATTTATTTAAAGAAATATCTTTTTGAAATTGCCACTTCATAATTTTATGGCCAAATATCAAAAAATGTTTTTACATGAATGCTGCTTATAATTATTTTTAGTATATTTATTTTAAATTAAGTATTTATATAAATAATAAGATTTTATACATTGTTTAATGAAGGTAAGTCAGTCAAGAATAATCATGAAATTTTATGCTGAAGTATTAAAGTTAAGTTTAAATTTCACTTAATTTCATTGTAAAAGTTTTCTCTCCTCTGTTAAGAAAAGTAAAAATGAAATTGGTAATATTGAATCATACAACTTTGCTAAAAACTGTATCATCCTATTCGATAAGAACAAATACTGCTGAAAATTATTAGGATAGTGATATATTTCAAAAATAATTTTTGAAATAATAATAATAATAATAATAATAATAATTTTGAAATATATAATTTCAAAAATAATTTTTGAAATATATCACTAAAATTGATCATATTTTCAGTTTTTTTATAAAATTATTCCTGATAATAGATTTAGTGATTGCGCTTGTTATTATCAATGCAAAGGTCATTTAGAATAAAAAATTTCCTCATGCTATATTAAATTTTTATATTAAGAAATATCAATAATAAATCTGAAAACTTCCAGAGAATTTTAATAGTTGGTTGAAGATCCATAATTTATTTTTTTAGAAACGAGAGCACTCATCATATATCGGAATCACAAACAGAACATTAAAACAAAGACTAAATGAACACAAAAAAGACAGAAAAAGGAAGGATTAACACAGCACTAGCAGCAGAAGCATATGCAAACAACGTTACAATACATTGGGACAATGCCAAAATAATAAAACCGATAACAAGAAAATCACAGTCTTTAATGACAGAAGCAATAGAAATACTAAAAGAGGACAAAAGAAACAAGACAATTAATAACGGTACAGCAGTCGCAGTACCATCTGCATGGAAATACCTACTCAAAACAACCTAAAACCAAAACTAATACGATATACGGCATTATAGATTAAAAAACAATAACTGTTTACAATAAACTTTAATTGTAATTTAATTTATTTCAATTTAATTTCATTTATTCGTAAATACCGAACATTTTGCTAAAATTATTCCTACATCTTCCAATACTAATAACATAGTACTGA
>WUQG02288496.1:0-19596 GCA_011317285.2 Androctonus mauritanicus | reverse complement strand
TGGCCTCTAATATTTTACTGTGTTTTACTACTAATCAAGAGCTATTACAGAAATAAGTTTCGTTCCAATCCGTTTTCTGACCCTCGCACCCTCTCCTTGTCAGTTGAAGCAGCGACTATGTAGAGAAGTAGCTGGAAGATTTATCTAAATGTTCCAAATAAAACACTTTTGATTTTCACTGTGGTTTTCATTTTGTGATCGATCAGACCTTCAAAAAAAATAGTCCTCATAAATGTTATTGAATATGAGCATATATTTTTAACAAATTGTTTTCTTTTGAAAGTTATATTAAGATGATAAAGTTATGAAAAATTAATTTTTTCTTGTATAAATATTGAATTAACTTATTTAAACTCATAAGTGATGCAATGGAATTTGAGTCTGCATGTGACCACATTCAATAATAAGATTGAGTAAAATTTGTTGAATTGTATTAAAAATTATTATGCCATAATAAAAATATATTTTTTATATATAAGAACTTTATTTATTCAAAATATGATATATTGTCTTGTAGTATTAAATTGCAAGTAGAAAGTATTTATAAAATTAGTTTGGTATGGAAAAAGAGGGTGCAGACAAAGTTTGGAAACCATTGACTTAATCCATTCAGTTCCTTTGACATGTATAGACATCAAAATAAAGTGATATAAAGTATAAAAAAAAGATTAAAAAAATTTAATCTTGATTTTATTAATCCAGCTATTGTGAATCTGTTTTTTTTGTGAATGTGAGCCTGAAGATGACGGCTTGAGCCATTGAAAACGTTAGCAGAGAATAAACGTTTCTTGTTGAACTGTACTGCTAAGTAGTGCTTAAGTATTGACTTCTGTTTTTTTGTATTGATTATATGAAAGTGTCCATTTTTGATGATGGTTCCTAAATTTTTTTAATTTGCCAAAATATTTTTTTAAATTATGTTTTTATAACATTGTTTTGTATGGAACTGATCAATAGAATATGAAATTCTTTTATCCTAGCTTATCAATTTTGTAATCTAATATATGAAAGCTATTCCAGTTTTGACATGAGATAAATGGTATTTTTGAAATTTTAACTAAAAATCTGATTTTTCATATGATGAGCTATAAAATGCTTAAAACTGAAGAAATATTGTAGATAATAAGGAAATATTGGTTAATTCTGTTAAAATAAACAAAAATATATCTTAATCATTCATTTTTTGTTTCATTTTCACCAAAATTTATGAGAGTCATGAAAACTGAAATATAAATACCCTGCAGCCTTTTAAATGGGCATAACTTTTTTATTGCTTTATAGCAGGCATTTGCTTCTTGAGAAATTGCAGCCAAGTTTACAGTGTGTTTACTCTGCAGTATATGGTATTGAGTGGGTTGCTACAATAAACCACCTGCAGTCCAATTAGAGCAACATAATGAGCAATACAGTTGTTTAACTCAATACTCTACATTGCTATATGAGATGAGACCATATATATATATATTAGGATTTTTTAGTATAAATTAAAAAGTCCTACCTTCAAAACAATACTTTTACATGCAAGAGAGGCAATCCACACAAACTGCAACAACATTCTTTGGAATAATGTAGAAAAAATATCTTTCGCCTCTTATTTTAACACTTACTGGTTAGTGCCATCTAGTGATATATTTAATGTCATAAAAGAAAATGAAAATTTGGCTGCCTAGGGCCAGAAATAAAAAGGGCAGTATAAGAACATACCCATATTGGTGATGAACAATATTCTATATCATAATACAAAATATCTTTTTTAGATTTTAAATGAAACAGATATTGTGTGCATGCACAATATCTATATTTTACTAAAGTTTTAAGTAATGTAACTTGCTTATTATCAAAAGTCCATTAAACAAATAGCACTATATGCAAGTATAACACACTTTTATTTTTAAAAAGGAGAAAAGTGTGTTATACTTGCATATAGTGCTGTTTATATCTATATTTTATAAGTTATATAGATGATGAATTTTTTGCATTCAGAGATGCAAAAAATGTATTATTTTTTATGTTTTTAAAAATGAGTTTGTTTACATCTCAAATAAATATTTATAATTGAAACAAAAATATTCATAGTTATAACTAAAAATATGTTGTGTTGAAAATGCATAGGATTAAATTTTAAAAACTCAATTATTTGTGAATAAACCTTAATGTATTATATGCATACTAAATTAAAAATCATATATTGAAACAAATTATGCAAATATAATTATGCAACCAGAAAATTTAAGAATACAAAATTATTCTAAGAAAATTCATTCAAAATTTTTATTTATCCTTATTGAAATAAATTAATTTGGAAACTAATCATAAACTTGCAGTCTGTGTGGATTAATAAAAATTTCTTAAGAATAATACATTAATTACTACTATTCTTTTTATTTAAATTCATAATAAAGATTTGTTTCTTCTCTCCATAATTTTTATATATAATAAAGAATTTGATAAAATTTAATATGTGCCAGTTTATTATAATAAAAATTTTTCAGAATTATTAATATTACTCAGTGGCTCTGTTCATGGGCTCAATGATGGTTAAAAAAAATTATTTAGCATAATTACAATGAGCCTTAGTATTGATAAATTTAAAAAAATAAATATAATAATTATGAATTACTGATGTAATTCCTTAAATAAACTGCTAGTTCCTTTTTTTTATAGACAACATAAATACAAGCACTATTAAGCAGTAAGGGAAAAAACAAAAACTTTAATGATTATAAACAAATAATGTTTTTGGTTAATCGCCATCATCTGGTTCGTTAGGTTCTAGAATATGCATTAGTTACAAATTAAACTTTTGAACGTCAGTATACGTAATAACAAAATGGATATAAAATATAAGATAAACATAAAACAAATATAAGGTATACATAAATGTAAAAATATAAAATATAGAAAAATATTAATTTAGAAGTAGATAGGTCTAAATTTGCTTAATATTAGGTCTAAGTTGCATGTCTTGACTGTATAAAGCCACGATGAATTACTGAATCAATAAAAAATATAAACTGGAAAAGATTATAAAATGTATAATGACTTTCATACTCCCACATAAGATTTATGTAGTATGAGTATACTAAGCTTGGTGCCTGAAGGAGCTTGCTCCAATACTCTGTAAATTCATGCATTAATTCACATCAATGTACCAAGCTTACCTAGTAGCAACGGTGTTTCCTTTGCACTGTTTATCTGGGATCAGGCCTCAAGTATAGTATAGTGCAATAATAATTTATAAATATATTTTTTGAAGAAAATGATTTTTATTTTATAAAAATAATTAAAGTAAATAATTTTAGATTAAAAAAATTTATTTTTTGATTAATCTATAATCTTTTTCAGTGAATAATTTGGTTTGATGAAATTATTGGTGAGGCCTGACTCCTTTGGCCCATAATGACAAGCTGCCCTTGATATTACTACTATAGAGAAATATGATATGATATTCTAGTTATGACCAAGATATTATATTTTCTGAGAATTAAAATTCATTTGTTAGAGAAATATTATACCAAATAAGGCAAAAAACTAGCACTTTAAGCAAAGAGAAATAATTTAATATGGCAAAACGTTTTCGAACGTTATATTCCATCCCTCATCAGTACTGTCACTTATAATTGTAAATGATGATACTGATGAGGGACGGAATATAATGTCCAAAAACGTTTTACCATATTAAATTATTTCTCTTTGCTTAAAGTGCTAGTTTTTTGCCTTATTTGAAATATTATATTATGAAAATACTTTAAAAAAAATAACTATTGATGATAAAATTAAAAAGGCTTGACTGTGTCATTTATAAAACTTATATAAAAATAATTATGTTATTTTATATATAAATAATAATAATAATAATTTACATTTATGCTTAAGCAGCACTGTAACAAAGGACAAGAAGAATGAGGCATTTGACTCTGGCATAAAAATGATAAGATCATAAAACAAAAGCTTTCAATTTGATGAAAGTTTTTCAGAAACATTATAGTACTGTGCTTAAATGAAATTACAGATAGTCCTCAACTTATGACCATTCATATTTAATTTAGTCATATTTGTGATCATTCATATTTGTGATTTTTAATTTATTGATTGGATAATTGCATTAACCAATCAATAAATTCTGTGATTGGTTAATGCAATTCACATGCATACCAGTCTATGTGCAATGGACTGATGTGCAAAAGTATCTTTTTATAATTGATTCTTATAGTTTTGTAATCATTAAGTTTATTATGGAAAATGGAGCATAATAATAGATATTGGTAATAGCAATTCATAAATTTTGGGCATTTTCAATATTCGATCATGCCAACTTATGATCTTGGGGTTCAAACCAAATCCCAATCACAAGTTAAGAACTATCTGTAAATTATTAAATTAAGAAAATACATCAATAGTGCATTAAAAATATTCAGTTTTTGATATAAGCACATTTTATTTTATTCATAATAATCTTATATATAGTTGTGACTGTTAGTTTGTTTGTATGTTTGTATTGATTAATCTCTTGAATGATAGAAGCTAAACAATGCCAAACTTGGCATGATTCTCTGCAATTGTCCAATTTAAATAATTGGCATATTTTATGATATTTTAGAATAATCATTGTTAAACAATTATAAACAATCCAAAAATATTACAAAGTTTAACAATTCAATTAGTAGATGGTGCTGCATGTCACAAGCATTCAGCCTGGATAGTTGGCTTTTCCTGATATCTTTTGACTAATTTGTTAAACCAGATAAATTTTTGGGTTATTTGTAATGTTTTTTAGAAAGCTTATTCTAAAAAAAATCATTGAATAGGCCATTTATTAAAGTTGAATAATTAAAGAGAGATGTGCTGTGTTTGGTGATTGTAGTTTCTGTTTTTAAGTGATTATTGACACAAGCAAACACATAAATTGTTTTATCTCATACATATATTTCAGATTAATTCAAGAGATATATATATATGACTACTATTTAATATTTTATTTAAATTTTATCTAATAAATGCAACTATTTGCCAAGATGTAGTGACTTGAAATATTAGCAATTTTGTTGGTAAATAATCTTGGAGTTTTGCACTTGTACTAGTATCACACAGTTCTAAATAAGTTTAGAAAGAATCAATAATTTCTGCCAGCTTTAATTCAAATATTCTAATGATGATATAACACTTCAATAAATATGAGTTTGAAATAACAAATGAAATCAATGTAGGAAATAATTTTCTAATTAAAATAAATTATTTTTAGAAACAATACAATGAAGATTGGCAAAAATGATCAATTTTTGATAAGTATAGTACACAATATCACAGAATTACAAATTAAGTGTTTCTCCCAACTAAATCTCTTTGAAATTGAAGAGTTGAGACATATAGGCTTATAAATTCATGAATTTTTTTTAGAAATTATATGAGTTAACATTAAAGAACAACTGAATGACAAACTGTAAATGAAATCAACATGCATATAGTTAAAATCAAGATTTTCTTAATATATATGTTTTCAAACTATCTCTGGGCAACACCAGATGCATTTTCTTAGTATATTCATAATTCTTTAAATACCAGAATATTTACTCTTTCTCTTTTTCTTCATATTTTTAATCCTAAAATATAGGGAGATAAATTATCATAAAATTATAAAAAGCACAACAGAGATAGAAGAATTTTTCTAGATATAGACTATTTAAAGTAAACTCAAAAGTTTATTGGGCCCCAAAAAATATGATATATAATTTTGTTTTTCTTGGTTGATTCCAACTTTTTGCATTAATAAAAGTTTGTTTATTACAATTTTTTCAAAATTTTTAAAAATATTTGAAAACAACTTTCACTTCAAAAACTAATTATATGAAAGTCTTGATTGGCCTGATAAAATGTTTTCACACATTATATTTGGCTTCTATGCCAGTGTTTTAGTTCTTATCAAGAATGAAAATATCCTATTAGTACAGGCAAAACTTAAAGAATAAAAAATGTTAAGACAAAATTTAAAAAATATCAATAGCAAAAAGTAAAGATGTTTTTACATTTCAATTTATGAAATAGAAGCTGGTTATAAGAAGTGATTCTTTAGCAAAACTTTTATCACTTTGCTAAAATAGTTAGTGCTTAATATTAATAATGCGTATCCTATTGGACTGTTTGATCCTTCTACATATTATAAAATACTATATGAAATTGGAATGGACATTTACGAAAATAATTTTATCGTCATTTTAAATGAATTATTACAAAAATATATTTTTACCGCATTTTTATAACATCATAAAATTTTATTAAATATAAAAAACAATATATACTGTAAAGACTTGTGTATATATGTGATACACTTGTTATATGCCGAGAAAGTTTTCAGAAAAAAATTTTGAAGGGGGATTGGCTTAAACACAGGATAGTCAAAAATTGGAAAATTTTTCAAAGATAATATGATTTGCTGACCTTTATGCCAGTTCCATGATACATTGTATTTGTTCCTAATAAAGATCATCATCATATTGATTTTTTCAATTTTTTGTTAAAAATATATGTATGCATGATTCTAATAAATTAATAATTTGATAAATTAATAATTAATAAGAATTTAAATATTGAATATTGCACAAAATAGAATTGAAAATATATTGGTTTTCATGAATTAATAAACAGGAAAAAAAGGGTATAATTTCTAAAAAGTAATTGAATATATATGAAATTAATATATATTACTGTGAAGTCCAGCAAATTATTAAGCTATTTTAATTAACATAATTTTAGAATTTTAAAAATAAATTAAATTCTGATAAAAATTGGAGATGTTTATAGAAGTAGAAAGTTTGATTTTATCAAACAACAATGAAACAAGATTGCCCTCTACAAAACAATAAGATAATGTGATCACCTCCCATTAAACAATAAAACAAAAGGTAAGTTTGTTATTTTTCCAGGAAAAATAACAAATTTTACTTTTGTTTTATTGTTCAGGTCAAGTATCTGCAGCACAGAGATAGAGAGAGAAAATAAGACTTCAGAAAAAGAAAGTCACTCAGTTCTGAAACTCAGAGAGAGAAAGAAGCCAAGACACACTTTGAACATTTGAGTTATGACTATTATTTGAGGAAAATAAGTTGCATCAAGAAAGAGTTGAAGACCTGATATCTACCAGAAGTACTGAAGAAAAGAAGTGAACTTTGTTGTTAAGTAACCAGGAGTTAACTAAATTTCCGAGAAGAAAATCCTCGTTGGATTCGAAGAAGTATTGAAAATATAAGCATATAACTGATATAATAATTATATTAACATACTGCCTTGTCAACAATTTCAATGTCTATCATGAATTGTGATTCTCAATATTTATGATCAAGTTAATTATATCTAATGATTCTGATCAATAAATAGATAATCTTGTGGATCAAATTTATTGATAAATTTTCATTTCCATTCAAATGGGGCAAAATTTATTAGCTTTCTGTCTTAACCGTATTTGAATAGTATTTCTTTAAGATTAAATGGAAGAAATTTTTTTTGGCACTAGACCACTGGGAAAAAACTATGCAAAATTTTGTTTCCATAATTTCCATTTCTAGGTCAAACAAGAAAATTATACATATAAATTAATATTTTAATGTATGTAATATATTAAATAATTTCTGATAATTTGAAAAACTTTTCAGCGCCAAGACTGGTATTTCATTAAATGGAAAGGATGGGAAAGTGAATTCAATACTTGGGAACCATACAGTAATTTAACAGGATGTCAAGAATTAATAGATGATTTTCATTTGGAAAGGAGAGAGAACAATCGTAATTCCAGGTGAGAATAAAAATTTTAAGCTATACACTATGTATATAATAAATAGAAAAACATAGACAAATTGAATATGTGAACAGAGGATATATCGTTTTTAAAATATCAATGAGCTAAAAAAGAATAATTGTACCAGAATATACTGGAAAAATTGGAAGCAGCAAAATTATCAATAATAGACTTTTTTATTTGGTGTCATCAGTTGTTTAAAAAAGTACTAATTTAATTTCATGGATGTATTTAAATATACTATTAGATTTCGTTAATTATTAAATAATCTTTAAATCTTTTAAAACAATTTCAAACATTTTTTAAAAATTCATCTTAAGATGGACTTCTTTATGAGCATAAAATAGCCATTAATATCTCTTCTTTCATAGTATTAATTGATGCTATTTTACCAATAAACTAATAATAATCACTGTAATTAGGTTAATGCTATAATAATTAAATTAAAAGTTAAAAATAAGTTTTTAATCTGTAATTACACATTTTTCAATAAATTAGAAAACATGATATCAATTGAAATCAACATTAGTAAATAAGTTTAGGAGGCCCCTAATTTATGATGGTTCAATTTATAATGGTGATTATTTACAATTAAAGTCCATACTTATGATGCAGCCATTAATGATTTTGCAATAATGGCAGCCAATCAAGTGGATGTCTGTGTATTTGCCAGAATAGAAGTTTGCCTTGTTTCCACTATGGAGTATTCATATTTAATCCGAATCTCTTATCTCCAGATTTTTAGGTGTCCAGGCTCAGCCAATTCAGTTTTATCCTGCATCTAATTGTCCACTGTTGTCATGAGTATTGATGGTCTTTGGTGAACATTGAGATATGGTGACAAGCTTAGTCACTTAATAAAAAGAAATGTAGCATATAATACAAAACAAATGTAACTATGCTGTCTTCAATGCTTTATTTTTTATAAAAGTTAGATTATTTCATTTTAATTCAAAAATATGTTCTTAAATGTTTGCAATGAAATCAGATATAAACTAATAAATAAATTTCATTTAACCTAATTTGATCCTGAGCATGACTCAGGATGGAATTCAGATTCCATGTTTCAAAAAGTTTTCTGATAGATCTGACTGGATATTGATATATCCTGCTAACTTTACCATAGATGTGGGCAATTTAATAGCTGGGCTTGGAAGTGACTCCATTATGTAAGAATCAGTCAATGATTGGCATTAAAAAACAGTAGCTCACTTTTGTTAGAAACTTGATTAGGTTAATTCCACTTAAGATGCCTGAATCACATGAGATACTTTTGACAGTGGCCACTTTTAGAACCTCTCATAAGCTGGCCAACACTCATGTTGGGATCATCATGTTGGAAAGTGAAAAGTTGAAGGACTGGGTTCAAGGACTTCTTGAACATAGATCCTTTCTGTTAAACTGGATATGTGGGATCTGGAATCAGATCCTCCAAGGTAGTAAAAAACTGCTATACCATCCTTACCAATAGCTGCCATATGATGCTAGAAACTTGAACACACAAAAATAACTTACACACATTCCATCTTTGTTTTACATGGTATTTCCCTTTTTTTTTAATCTACATAAAGTGCTGGTAAACACAAAATACACACATTCCTCATTTTAAAGAACAAACAGCATTTATTCTTCATTATTGTATACCATCACTTTTTAAAAACATATTGAATATTCTGAGTTCTGATGATCAGAAAACTTAACCTCCATTTATAACATTGTGCCTATGGAAAATTGTGTTTTGAGATATAACAGATTCAAATTACAACTGAAGTTTTTGAATTCAACTCCATCATAAGTTGAGGATCTCTTGTATTTTTATTTAACTCTTCATTTTTGTGGAAAAATATACTAGGTCATATAAAATGGATCAATTTTATAAACTCCTCTAAAAAAAATTACGTATGTATTTCAAAGTTTTGTAAGGTAAAAATTTATTAAAATGCCTATCTTGAGTGATATTTTGATTAGTAAGTTTAAAATAAGAAAGAGCCAGAATATTTGTTAGAAATTTGATTCCATGACATTAATGCAGAAGTTTGTCACCAATTTATTGAATTGATGCCATAAACCAATGTTTCCCAAACTTTTATGAGTCCTGGTCCACTTTTAAAAACAGTAATTTTTCATGACCCACTCTCATATAATACATATTTTAAAATGGAGGTTTGAATAAAAGATATCACTTTATTATTAACTATTAAATTTTTATCAAATACACTTAATTTATATATGAATTTTTATTAATCAAATATTTAATGTGGTGTATATGAAGAATGGGTTTGTTTTCTATTTTTGTTGTTGACATTTTTGACATCCACATTGATATGTATTATTTTTAGTTGCAAAGTACCTGATGATTGAAGTTTATTTTGAAATTTGGTTTTAATTCTTACCATTGCTGAAAATCCAACTTCACACATATATGAAGTAATAAAAAAAAAGCAGCACTCTTAAAGCTGTGGTAGAAAGAGTTGGATACATGTTTTGAACTTACAGCCAAAACTGTATCAATTTTTAACAATCAAAATTTATTTCAATAAAGTGTCTTCAGACAAATCAATTAGTTCTCTGCCTGCCTTCATAGATATACCAATAGCCATATTACTCTGAAATGAATTTAAAATCCAATTTTTATCGCAATTTTTCATTTCTTCACTGAAATAATAATCAAACATTCTTTCAATGAGTCTAGATGTGCAATTATTACAGAGATTAACTTGTCAGCTAGTGTCCCTTCATTTTCAATGATAAAAGTTGCAAATGTCTAGAAACAGTTATATTTTTGGTCTTTAATATTTTGTTTTCATAAATATAATTTTTTGATAAAACTTGCATTTTATCATGTACTATAAATATAGTAATTCTCATGAGATCTTTAACTGAATTGATTTTGAATTGTTCATCTGATGATTCTCAATGAAATAAAACTCAATGAGTAAAAATTCTCCTAATAAACATATATTAATAAATTACTCTCATATTTTAATATTTAATACTACCCATCCAAAACCAATTCATGACTCACCAGTGAGTTACAACCCACACTTTGGGAATCACTGCACTAAAGAGTTACAACTTTGTAAGGATTTAAAATGAAATCTATAAAATATTAATCAAATTTTTTGATTTACATTATTTTTCATAAAGAATTATAACAAAAAAAAATACATTCAGAAATTTCTATATTTTGAATGCATTAAATAAATATATTAAATATTAATAGTTGTACATGTTATATATAGTACAACAATATGATTTGATATTATGCTAGTCAAAAATATACATATACATATATATATTTTTATTTATTTATTCACTTATTTATGTATTTTTGACTACCATTAATAATAGCATCTTGAAATTACTAAAATTTCAAGATCTTAAAAATTTTTGAATAAATATAGGATGTCTGAGCTAAAATTATTCAAAAATAATGGCTTATAAATGCAAAAACCACTCTCTATATTTTCTCAAACTAAAGTACATTTGATACAAAAATCTTTAAAGATTTATCACGCTTTCAAGATCACTAGCTTGCATGCATAGTCTCACGTGTGCAAAAATAGCATGAGAATGGCTATTGTCTCAGTTGAGATATGGATGCCACAGTGGAAAGTGCAGTGTGTACTTTGGTTAGCTTAATTTAAATTGGTTGTGTGTGTTCAGTGGCATGCATGATGGAAATTGAATTTGGATCCTTCCAACAGTTCAACTGTTACATTTAGCTAAGCTGGACTAAATGAGAAGGCCTTCCATGTCATCTATAAGAGAGCAATTGAGAGATGAGTATGCTATGCATGCAGCTCCTTTCTGGTGGATCTGCTCTCACCAGTAAAGAGAAGTGATTTATTGCTGAGAGTACAGCACCAGTTGCCTTATGGATCACAAGAGTGTATTGGATTGTCTCAACACAGGCCATGCTGGTCTTAGCCAATCTGAAACCTTTGTCTTTGTTGATGGAGCAAAAGCTGTCTTCATCTGCTTATATATGGTTACTGCAGATGAAGAAGGCTGCAAAAGAGATTCAAGTAATAATAATTCTTACTTTCAATTTTGATTTATGTTTTAAGGGATAAAATATCAGTTCCAATTAAATGAAAAAACAAAATATATATTTATTATCTGAAAAATTTTCAGCTTAATGAAGCCATCTTTAGCAATTTTTAAGATAAAAATAGAATATCTACTTTTGTTATCCTAAAAAAGTGATGAAGATGGCTTCATTAAGCCGAGTTTTACTTATAATAAATATATATTTTGTTTTTTCATTTAATCGCAGCTGATATTTTATTCCTTAAAATGCAAAGGAGATATGAGCAATCCATCCCTTGACTGAGCATCAGTCTTGACTGAGAGGCTGCTGAACTAGTCATGTTGGGATTTGAGATCTTTATGACAGTTCCAAAAATGGCATTTATAGTGGATCAGTTTGCTGTGTATATGTTGACAGGATCATGGTGCACAGTTCTGGGTATTGCATGAATAAGAAAGCTTTTGTGCTTCAGGCAGAGCTGCTTGCACTCAACCAAGAGTACACAGAGATCCATTAGCCACTCTAGCAGTGAATAGAGTGGCTAATGGCTCATCACAGTTAATTCAACGGCCAGTTGTCACTACAGGATCTAAGTGATGGGTATCATCAAGTGCATGTGATACAGAAAATCAGAGATAAGGTACTTAAGATAAGACATAATAGAGCTATTGTTCTCCTGCTCAAGTCATTAGTGTTCATTACTGTTCCTCTTTCTGCCAATTATATCAAAGTAACTTTACTTAACAACAATCGATGACAAACTGGCAGAAGAGTTGGAGTAGATGTACAATGGGTAAGATCACCCATTCTCTTTTGTCTGTGATAAACAGAACTTCCATTAGCATGGACTGTTGTTTAACTCAGATGTTAACAGGCCATAACAGAGTCTTCTATTACTTCTCCATCATGGGAGTTGGTAATGAAAGATGCAGCTATAGCATGCAGTATGGTGATATGATGCATTATCTACTTCACTTCCCTTATACAGAAGTATTCCATTGAGGCATCATGTGAATTGGGTTCTACTTGAAAGTGAAAATATTGAATGCTTGCAACAAATCAGAGAAATCTTGCAAAACTCAGACAACTGAGGGATGCAATCAATGCATCCCTCAGTTGAACTGATCCAGTCTGTGGTTGGTTGATTTATGAAGACTCCTTTACAGGGGAAAAATGTCTTATGGTATACCTCCAACTCTCATTCTGGAGCAGTCTCTAGCCTTCAGTTAGAGATGGGAAGTGATAGTGACATCAAAACCCAGCAATAGTAAAGTCCGAGATCAAGAATCTTAGACAAAAGGCAAAACTGTAATTCTCCGCTCACTGTGGCATTAAGGCTGGATAGAATGCCCATGCTGGAACTCTGGGTCTATCGATTGAGTGGACTATGGATGCAGAGGAGTCACTGCAAAACTGCATTCCTATGACCATTATGATTAAACTGTGTTACAGATCTCTGTGTTTTGAAAAATCAGAGAGATTGACCTTTGTTGTCATATGTCTGAAACCTAAGATTGAGCTGAGTTGTGAATCCTCCCCTCCCTTGAGGGTCAACCTTGTCGTGGTAGGGAGGCTCAAGCTCCTTTCCCGCTTGGTGTCATCCTCTGATTTTGTGTCATGATGGCATATCAGGGACTGGGAACTTGCTAACTGACCCAGGTGTTGGTGTAAAGTGAAGGACAGCTAATGCACAGATCAGTTTCATCCATTTGATAATGCTGCTCAAAACACTGTCCTCTGTAATGGGATGGCAGAATCAGCCTACCTTTGACTACTGTGCCGGTCCTCAGGCTGGATGCAGTGATAATGGATAGCTCAGTTCATACTTTCCCCATGTGGTTATTTTTCCACCCTCTCTCTTGCTAGAAGTGGCATCTAGCAGGAGGAGGAGCTCCTGGTTTACTGAGGGCACTGGATCTATTTATTTACTATAGTTGTAGACAATCTGCCACTTATGAAAGAAATAAAAAGAGCAGTACAGCACTAGGCAGAAAAAAATCTTTTATTTCACAAAAGAAACATTTTTGATCACTATCAACTGGTTTAGATTAGATTTAGTTGCTATAACTAAAGCTTATGTAGACCAGCCAAAAACATTCCCATTATTCTTCTCAGTATCATGTTGACGAGCTTAACAAGAAGGACAACCCATTCAACCCAACCCATTCTTCAGCAAGATTTTCATTCTCCAACATTAATGGTGGCTCACCCATCACATATGATGATAATAGTTTCTCACAAATCACCCAACAGAAAAGTTGCTGCTAAAAGGTAACTCTCAGGGAGGTACAAGCCAAGGTATTTTCCTTAAAGAGAAAAAAGAAGAGCACAGCTTCTATGGAAAAACATCCCACAGGCAAAGAAGTGGATGCCGAGGCATCTCTAGCCAGGAGAATTCTGCCAAGTGAACAGAATCTCCCCTTCTACAAGTGACTAGAGGTGATATTTTTAAAACTCCAACACAAACAAATGATTAGAATTTCAAAGCTTTGTCAATTGTGGAACTGCCACAATCCATGGAATAGCCTCTGCAGATGGTTTCTTCTGATCTCCCTTCTGAAAAAGTTGTTGAAAAGATGAAGCCATTCAAGGATTGGCTGCTTTCTACTCAAGACTGGAATAAAAGAGGTAAAGAAACAAATAAAGGATTTAATGGAAGGGTTGGTTACTAAGCAGCCCAGTTTTACCCAGGTATTGGCAAAGCATGCTCCCCATGATTAAAGCAAAAGCAGAGGCCAGAATGGAAAGTGGCTCATGTACCCAAGCAAGAACATGTCTTTCTAGAGTTTCTGAAAGAAAAAAGAAGCTATAAAATTAGTTTATTTTAACATAAAGAACAAATCAATGTTACATATATCTAATATTGTAGTCTCTTAATAATAATTTCTATAAGAAACAGTATTAGAAGTTAGATAACAATATCAAAGCTATATAGATCATTAGGATTAACAACTAAAACAAGATAAAACAGTTCAGAACTTTTGCAATTTCTCTGAGAGAGGGAATTAGTCTTCTAATTGTCCGTCAATTACAACAAATTAATTACGTTCACAAAAATAGTTTCATCTTGTTCATCTCATTAGGGCACCTCCTAATGGGACTGATTATGATTTTCTCTATAACTTTTCACATGGGTGTCCTTTTCTGTATATCTAACATCTCTCTGTTGACTTAGGGTCACTTCAATCAGAAACCCAAATAAGGAATTACAGCATTTATTTGTCTCAAAATGGAATTTTAGTATTTCTTTTCCTACATGGAGATGAGGAAGTTTTCTACAATGAAGTTCCTTGGTCCATTGAAGAAAACTTTTAAAAGAAAGTCCATTTAAAAAAAAAAAAAATATAGTATAATTATTAATTACTAGATGGTGCCACTTTGATTTAAAATTCAAAATTTAATTAATCATTAACTTAATTAATTATTTAGATGGTGGCACCATAGCCTTGATTTAAAATAATTAATCATTAAAAATTTAATACGGACTTATTCCACTAGGGAGATTTGACTGTAATATTTGGTTTGATTTAGAAGTCTCTTGGTCTGGTTTTTGCCAGTATTTTTTATTAAGTCTTCCCTTTCTCCCAGATGTAAATTTAATCTTAAAATTCTATAACAAAATTTCAAAATACTTTTTACAAATCATAATTCACCTGAAACCAAAGGAATGCTGTTTAGGAATCTCCCAGATCTCACAATAGTTCATGGATATTCAGCCTATAGGTTATATCATTCAAAATGATTTTGTTGTCATATATTTTAATCTCAATAACATCAGTTATTCCAAAATAAAGGACATTCTTGGAAAATAGGTGATTAGTTCTTTCTCAAATTGCTGTTTAATGTCTTTCATAAGTTTCTATAATCTATTTTTCTTATTTATCACACTTTTAATGTCTTAGCTACAAATTAGTAGGCTAAGATATTATTTATTACTAATACTTATGTCTTATTTATTCTATTATATTATGTAAAAGTTTTAAATAATTTTTTTCCTAATGCTTTTGTTTAGTAATTTTTATTAAATTTAAATAGTATTGTAATTAAAATAAAATAATTTTGGATTTTTCAGATGTAAAAGAAAATTAAATCCTGATGATGAAGCCAGAAGGGAGAGGTTGCGGACAGTTTATAAATTATTCACTGAAATTTGTAAACCTACGACAAAAGACTTAGCAACATTATTTAAACTGAAAGGGATTACACTAACTGATTTTGAAAAATCTGGTTCAGATGTGAAGAAATTAAAGAAAGATTTAAAATCTATGTTTTCTGATATAATTTACAAAGGAAATGTAATGGCTATAAATAAACTTGAAGAAAGATGTGATTCCAATTTAATAGAATTTGCAAGAAAAAGAAGAGAAGTATTAGATCGTTTAAAAAAATGGGAAACAGAAATTAACAGAAAATCAGAAACATGTACTGTTTTAGTTGAAAATAATGTGGATTTAGAAGGTCCACCTCAAAACTTTGTATATATTACAGATTATAAAGCTGGAGAAGGAATTGAAATTCCTGATGATCCTCTTATTGGTTGTGACTGTACAAATTGTTATGGAAACCAGAAAAATTGTTGTTCTATGCAGTCAGGAGGTAATTTTGCCTATAATAGATATGGTTATCTAAAAGTGCCAAAAGGAACACCGATTTATGAATGCAACAAAAGGTGCAAGTGTGGAGATGAATGTTTGAATCGTGTAGTACAGAAAGGTAGACAGGTAGGTTAGTTGATAGTCTTTTATATTAAAAGACAGCATATTGTTTTGATGAAAACTTTTAAATAAATAGCATCTGATAGAAAATAATTTAAGTAAGTTTTGTCAGAAACTGCTTTCTAAGCAAAACAAAATTTAAATTTCTATGGTTACATTTTCATACAACAATTTTTATATGGAATAAAATACACAGAATTCAATAAAAAATAATAACTTTATATAAGATAATCTTTTCAATTATCTTATATAGGATGTTTTGGGAGAAATAATAAATAGCGGGAGGTATAATATTGACTATTTTTAGTAAAAAGTTCATATAAACATGTATCCAAATGTCAATGGATTTAAAATATTGAATATGGCATTTAACAAGCTATTATGAAAGATATTATATAATGAGAAATGATGATAAATGACATTTTGTGTGTATTATATATTTACTTTTTGAATGATATTTAATTTATAGAAAGCTTACATCAGAAATGCACACACAAACACATTCTTTTATCACAACAATTACAAAGTGATTGAGATTGGACTGGGATTTTCAAATAGTTACCCTGAATGGTACCTTATTTGACATTTTATTGTGTTTTTATCATTCAAACAGTGAATAAATAATACACACAATACATCATTTACCATTATTTCTCATTATATCTTATCTCATGTAATAGTTTGTTACATACCATATTCAAACGTTTCTCTCTCTACATCCATTGATATTTGGACATATGAATGTTTATAAGAAATTTTTTTTATTCAGAATAATTGATGATATACTTTCCAAAGTATTTTATTATTACTACTATGAGGGTGGTCTGAAAAGTTTCCGACTTAGCTATTTTCAAGGTTAATCTTTAATTTTTGACAGTGTTCACAATTTTTATTAGTACGAAGTATAAAACTTTATTTCCAATATGATAGTTAAAAGCCATTTAAAAGAATTTCATATTTACTATTACTGGAGCCCAATTTACAATATTCAGGCAAACTGCCCCATCTGTAGACAAAAATTGGACCATGGAAATTGAAAATAGTGTAATGCAAAAATGAATTTTATTACAATATATTTTTGCTTTACATAATTAAAAGATTAATTGATCACTGGTAAAGGTCCATTATCAGCTGAAAAGCAGTTTTAGATTAATTATGCATAACAATTTTTATAAAACATTCAATTTAAAGTTTCTTTTTATGAATGCACATTTTCAATTGCTTAAGTTCCATAGATCCTCTCTAATTTTTCTTCATAAATTCTTCTCTTCATATGATCCCAAAAGCATTCACTTGGTCAGTTGTGTAATATTTAGTGGATTATCTTTTTTTTTTTAACATTGAGTTTGCCATTTGTTATGATTTTCATGAAATAAGCTAATACTTTATCTGACCAAATGCATATCTCTTAAAAGAGACATGCATTTGACTAGATAAAATATTACTCTTCATTAGAGATATAATAATTTTTTCTTATGCCTTTGTCTCCATATAAAAGTGTTTTGAGAATACATTTAAAAAATTTTTACTTGAGAATCCTTGCTCTAAGTCATCTGATTTTCAGATTATCTATATATGATTGTATTTAAATTTTTTCATTTTCCTTTGATTTTCTTGATTGATGAAATTATACATTATCATAGGAAATGGGAATTGTGCATGTAATTAATATAAATTTTTAAGTTGTTTTATAAATACATATTTGTAAAATGTGTAGGATTGTGTACATTGCAAAGCCTGGAAAAAATAGTACTGAACAATAGGGGAGGTTAAGAGAGACAAAATATCTCTAGTGAACTATTAGTCAAAGGTCAAATGTTAATGAGATACAGACCAAAAGTTAATGCATAAGGTTTGACACTGTTCTTCCACTTGCTACTGTGTGTAGTGCGATGTATCCCATTTCCATGCACTGTTACCTGTGTCACCTAGATGCTTGATTATCTTGTTAACCTTTGAACTCTAGTTCATTAGGAATATCGGGTATGTCTCGACCCCCACTACCGATTAATACCATTTTTTTAGGCTTTGCAATGTATGTAATCCTACTGTAAAATGCATCATTTCTCACTCTCTATTAATTCAGATAATTGAGAAAATATTGTATATTCAATTTCCATTGATCACACTTTAATAAATGTTTTATATTAATTATTTTGTTATTGTATAAAAACTATATGAAAATTTCTAGTAATTATAACAAATTTCAATAACATTATAGATAGTCTGCTTCGGTGCGCTGTGTCCCATCACGTTCGTCACATGGTCTCAAGCAATCATTGACACTGTCTGCTTCACATAGTGGTTCAAAAAACGATTTCTAGCATGAAAAAATTATAATTTAGATTTTGTTGCAGAAAATTTATACTATTACTTATGAATTAATGAATTTGGCATATTTAAATAAAAAATAAATGTTATACAGTTATATTTATCTAAAAAAAATTATTAGAAAATTATTATCCTATTGTTTGTAGGATGTGTTTGATTACTTCAGAACTGTTTTAAAATTTTGTGGATGCTTACTGGAACCACCAAAATAAATGCCAAAATGGATAAACTTTTACATCATGCGACTTTGCTTCATTTCTAATAAGTAGATATTGTTGTTTACTAAATTTTTCATTTATTATTAACACGAGAGTTTTTTCAGCACTATAAACAACTAGCATATTTGAAGGTCTCTCAGAAGATTTATAAGCCTGACAATATTTCTGTGTTCTTTTAAAAGATGATGATGATGATGTCACGAAGTACAAGGGCAGCTGATTGTTTTCCACATTTATACAGTTGTTGTTTGCAAATGACAACTCTTCAATGCTTTTATATTCTGAAAGTTTTTGTACTTTTATCTGTTTTCTTCTTGACACATCACTTGTAAAAAGTTTTGGTCACATGGTTGCTGAGGGAAGTAATTTTGAGATAGACTGATTCAAAAAACGAATCAATCTGAAAATTACTTCCCTCAGCAATCATTCTTCATTCAAAGCTCAAAATCTCGATTCCATTTTGTGACATTTTTTCCACCACCCTTCAATGTTTTAACAAATTTTTCAGTG
>WUQG02288385.1:0-19599 GCA_011317285.2 Androctonus mauritanicus | reverse complement strand
CTTTTTTACACAATAGACCAGTCTATTCTAAGACATGCGCAGTCTGAACCCACACAACTAAGTTGGACAGACTATATGCATCTATACAAAACAATTGCATGTGAAATATATAATAAACAATTTTTAAAGCCATTGTTAAGATTATCCGAAAAAAACTGATGCGGTTCCCATTGACCCAGAAAGAAACCGATTGTGGCTCTCAAGTACTTCAGATTCTCATATGTGGTTCGCAATGGCATGAAGTTTAGCCACCTCTGCGCTATAAATATTGTATTGTGTCCAACTATATGTTATTAGTTGGATCAATTAGTATTTCTTTTCTTTGAAATCTGATTATAATGCGAAGATTTTTGGTAGAATCTCTTTTATTTTTGGAAATAATGCAGTTATGGATTTTTATATTTGTTGCTCTACTATTCTACTATTGCAATGTTTAAAATTATTAAATTTTTTAAATTTGAAAAAATAAAATGACATTCTCATTTACGAAAGTATCTCACTCGAATTTTCGTAAATCAAGGAACACTTATATATTAAAATAATATGGATTAATGTTTATATTATAAATTCTCTTTTTCTGACATTGTTGTAGTATTTTACGCAAGAACAGAAAATTATTTTAAGGAAAAAATAAGTGTAATTCAGATAATTTGTGTGTTTGATTATTATTTATAAGAAAAACTTTTTACTAAAAGAAATTAATAGTCAGATAAAAACAGTTTAAAACTTAGACTTGTATTCATAATATTAATAGTTACACTGTAGATCATAATATATAAAAACAAATATAAATACTTACCTAATTGGATATTTTTTGTTTTTGATATCCTCCACTTTTCCGGCTAATGAAAGAACCATATTTTCAACGCATTTCCCATTATAGGTTTTCATGCATATGTCTTTATATTTCAATGTTCGATTCTGATAAATAATACTGATATTTTCAATTATTTCATTTATGTTACGAATTTCTTCGATGACCTCTTCCCGTAACATGGATCCTCCATCTTTGGCTTCCATCAGCAAAAGACCTAGCCTTCCAAATCTCATCATTCTAGTAATATCGAAATCATTTACGTCTGGAGGAAAAAGTGACTCAGCAACTTTCCTTTCGTATCTCGCTCTTCCATTAACTGGACAATATAGATATTCTGAATCTTTGGTTAACACAATTCTAATAAATCCTAACGATAGCACAGCGATGATCATCAACGGGACGAAAATAAATAACAGTGGATGTTTACCTATACACAGTCCCAATTTTCTAAAACTTGATGACAGAAATTTATTGACGTAATCGTACTTCATTACGAATCGATCTAAATAAATTGAAAAAAAATTTATTATATTTTAAGTCATAAATTAATCATTTTATAAGCAAATCTGATAGGATTCTACTTTGACTGCCTCGCGTTTTCGCGACCGACGCTAGTGCGACGCGCCTATAAATAATGAGCCGCGTTATAGCGCGCCTTAATGTCTGTCGTTTTTTTTTGTGCTCGATAAAGCAAATATAATATGCACGCGAATGCATATCAATTCTACTTCATATTATCATGTAATATGCGTTATATGCATATGACATGATAATATGATGATACTCTAATATTATCATTTAATATGTGTGCGCGGCGCCGCGAAAACGCGAGGCAGTCAAATTAGAATATTATCACAAATCTTAACTCGATTCTAATTAAATAAATTTATTCAAAATTTTTAATAGCAATATAGCTAAGGAATCTTTATCAGAACTGTGTGAAGTGCTAAAACTCAAATCAGTTTCAATCATAATTAGGGCCTACTTACTTGAAAAACGTTAAAGTTTCTAATACTGTTAACAGTTTAGTGATTTGATTAATTCGTTATAATTACTATTTCGGTCCAAATTAAAGAAAAAGTTTTATAGTTGACCTAATATTTAGATGTTACTACAATTCTAGTAAACATTTTCTATAGAATTCAATTCATTTAAAACGATTCATTAATTACTTTCGTCAACGCAAACCAAACGTGACTAACGATCTACTAGGAAAATATACGTGTACATAATGTGAATTCTAAAAATATATCTCAACTTTTTAACTGATGCTTAATTAAAACTATTTATAATAGTAAAATCTTATATCAAATTGATTTTAGGATAGCAGTTTGTAATATTTTTTTTAACTAAATAAGTATTCGGTGAAGTTTGAAGAGCTTTAAATAATACCTGAAAAAATAAAGATATTAATTAAAGTTCTTCAAAAATTTCAAGAACATGAATTTTTATATAAATATTATCGTGTATATTTGCTGAATCGGAATTCCCTTTATTTAAAGAGTTTTCTTTAAATAAAATCAGTTATCGATCAAAAATATTTGATATTGTAATGAATAATTATTCTTAAATTGCATCACTCGTATATAAATACGTCTAAATAATATTCAGAAAATCTTCACTATTGAGCAAAATTTAATAAGAAAAGCAGCCACATTTATGCTAAGTCAAAAGAAGAGATTTCCAAAGGTTTAGAAAAAGTAACAGGACTCAGAATCCAGTTTCAGTGACGGTATGGTGTGGAATCAGTTGGTAAATGTACTGTATTTCATAATTTCCGTTAACAAATTCTATAAACGTCTACGTTTCGTAAACACTTGTAATCTAACCTTGAATATTTTTATTTGCCATTTACTTTATAATCTAAATATTGATATTGCTTTTACGTGTGTGTAGGTAAATTTTCGAGATAAAAATTTATACGAAGCTTTAGAAATATTAAAATTATTATGCAAACCGGAATAACTTATCTCTAGAGTATTTGCATCTAATAAAAGTTAATATAGTTGAGATTTTTGAGAATAAAGTAATGAATAAAATTCTAAAATTGCAGTTTTATTTTCGAAAAGTTTTATGTATTAGAGGAATAAATAAAACCGTTTAAATTGTGCAAACTCCTTTTGTTATGTCGAATGAAACGGACTGTGTGAATATTTTCGGTAAGATTGCATAAATTGCAAAGCCCGGAAAAATGGTATCGATCGATAGAGGGGTCGAGACACGCAAAATAACTCTGATGAACTAGGGGACAAAGATCAAAGTTAACGAGATATGCACGCTTTCATGTAGCAAAGGTAGCATAGCACGGGAACGTGGCGCGTCGCGCTCCACACTGTAGCGAAGCGAAGCACAGTATCTTTTTTTTTCTTTTTGTAAAAAGTCAAAGCTATAGATGGACCTCTTCCCACTCTCAAGAGAGAGTACCAAGGAGCCCAAAAGTTGTGTTTATAAGTGCTTTTCTACACCAAGAAGTGGGTTTATAATTTATTAAAAATGTGTATTTTGTGTGTGATAAACTTCATTGTGTGTATAAAAAAATTATGATGTTTAGAAGACATAACTAAAAGAAAAGAAAGCAGACTCAAGCCCCCAGGCGAGAATCAAAACCCAAACAGAAAACAACAAGACATAAGGACTCCAACCGGGGAAAAGAAAGCAGATACAAGAACCCAGGCCAAAGAAAAAGAACACGAAAGCCAAAGAAAAACAAAAGAAGACAGAAGCACAGTATCAAACCAAATGCACTGTGAAACTTTCAGCCTCTATATCTCGTTAATTTAACCTTTGACTTTTGACTCATAGTTCATTAGGGATATTTTGCATACTTCGATCCCCCTATCGATTGATACTATTTTTTCCGGCTTTGCAATCTATGCAATCCTATCATGCTCTCAAACTTTATTGATTAACAATACAGCAATAGAACAAGTTACTCGCTCACATACAAGCCAGACTCACAATTGAAAAAAGGCGCCAATCCTGCCACTAATTCAAGAAGTTCTCCATGTTGCCAGCTGCAACCAAACGTACAACGTTGCCATCCAGAAAAAAAATTATTTTACATAAATAATATAAAAAAAGTGCAATTATGTGAATTAATTATGTTACTTTATATAATAATGCATTGTTATATAAAGTAATAATGTATTGTATATGTTAACATTTGATAATAAAGTATAAACATTTTTTATGGATTAAATAATTTAAATTTTAATTAAAATCTATATAACCTATATAATTACTGAAAAGTAGGAAATGAATATAGGCGAAAATTTCACTTCAGAAACAGAACTAAAGAAATTTGTCTGGAAAGAAAGAAAATAGATATTAACTTTTAACAAACGAATACAAAAATCGAAATGATAGTTTGCATTGAAAAAATTTCCATTATACAAGATTTTTATGACTAAAACAATTATATTCAAAATGTGTAGCAGTAAAAAATTATTTAAGTACATTATATAAAAAGTAGTAATTGTAATTTGACGATAATAATTTTAAAACTAAAAATAAGATGAAATAATATTAAAATACAAAACTCAGAAAAAGTTGAACTGACTTGTGAGAGTAGATTTAACTGACAAAAATAATAAACCGGATATTGCGAAAACAATATCCGGTTTATTATTTTTGTCTATAATTCGACCCTTTATCATTCGTATATATATATATAGGTTATACGAATGATAGAGGGTCGAATTATAGTCATTGAGTAAAATATTCTTTATCTATTGTTTAAAAATAGGTATGATTTCTAAACAATGGATCATCATTTTTCAATAATATTTATACAAAAGAAAACAATGACTTTTGCTTTCATACTAGTCTCAATTATCTATACATGCCTGATCATCTTGCAGTCATTTTATAAAAAAGTAACTTCCATTATCGTTTAAAAACCGGTATTCTGCAAATACATTTTGTTTTAAATATTATAGATATGACACACGCGTACGCATGCACGCACGCACGCACACACATCTATAATATTTAAAATATAAAATACATACGAAGAACATCAATTTTTAAACGATACTGAAAATTATTCTGATAAAATGACTGAAAGAAAATTAGATACGTGTATAAATAACTGAGACCGTCTTGAAAGTAAAAGTTATCCTCAATGACATTTGCAGTCATGGTTGCATATAATCAACCGCTTATATTTATATAAAAGTAGGACACGCGAAGTTTCTCTAGTCGAAATTTTATTAACCTGTAATGAATTATAAATTTAAAAATTCTGTAATTACGAAATATATTGTAATAGAATAAATAATGGGAATGGAAGAGAGACATTTATGGGTTATGTCGAAATATACATTAAAATATTAGGTGAAAAATAGCATTATGAACTTTAAAGCTAGAACGAATTATAATTTATACAAGCCGCCATTGTCATCCAAAGATTTTTCTTATGCCTTTTAATCAAATTCAGTACAGGTAACTAATTTTATTTACGAAATTATATAATATTATCACTTTTTTTCTTTTCGTTTTTTTCAGATACATGGATACACGATTACTTTTAAAAGAAACGATTAATAAAAAATGATGTTTATAATAGAAAATTCTTTCATACGTTACTCATTGAGAACGTTTCTTGTAAAGGAAAAATGTCATTGTTTTCAGGTTAAATGTTTGCCATTCGTATTTAGGCCAGTATCAAAAAAATTTTTTTTCGTAGAAATTCATTGGTTTAAAACGAAATTTTTTCGATATTTTTCTGTAGTTAGAAATATGTAGGATACACAACATAAAATTATTTCGTAAGAATTTTAAATCTAAAATCGAGTTTTGATAATGATGTACTCGATTTTAGAGATTAATAAAATTACCAATTTTAATACTATACTTTGATTAAGCAATATATATATAAGACCTATTTTAAATTTTATTACTTCTGTTTGTTATATAACTACTCTTATAAAGGGTAGTTATATAACAAATAGAAGTAATAAAATATTATTACTTCTATTTTTTTTTTAATAATTATTATTTAATTACAGTAATATATGAAATTTCCAATTAATATAGTTCATTAATAGTTTGATTGATAAAATCAACCTGAAGTGATATATGATCCAAAATAGGAAATCATTATATTATTGTAGTCTATATAAAATATGTCACCCTCGTTATGTAACAACTACATTAAATTTAATACCACCTATTTCTTTTTAATTCTAACATTACACATATATATTGGCATCAGTTCTTCCTACTTTATCATTTATATAAAAATTATATAAACTAGTAATTTACAAAATGATGTTTGCATAATAATTCGCATTTAAAATAACTGCACTAGTATTTTATTATTATTATTTTAGTCACTATATAGGATATTTTTGAATGGACTACATTCAAGTTTTGTTTGATTTGTATACTTCCCCCCTTTTTTTTTAATGGCGAACCTTATTTACATAATTTACTTATTAACAATTTTTAACGTGGTATGTATGATTATGGTAAAAAAATTGGCAATTTTATTGCATTTATTTTAATAAATATAATAAAATTTTTTATTACAAATAATTTTATTTTTTTATATAAATTAAATATATTAATATGTTTAAATCACGTGATAGATATTGATTAATTTGAAATTTTTATTCGTGACTTGTGAATATCTCGTGATAGACAGTCATAAGTCACGAATAATTGTTTAAAACTGTGAATAAATATATTGTGAATGTCTGTCATCAGATATTCACAAGTCACGAATAACAATTTCAAATATATTGTGAATATATATCATGAGATTTAAACATATTAATATATTTAATTTATATAAAAATAAATATTTTTTCTTAAAAAATTTATTATATATATATATTTCTATAAGTTTCCATTTTAACAATATTTTTACTATATTTCCGGATTTAGTTATTTCATGTTTATTTTTTCTTATTACTTATCTATAGGTTTAACGATCGCATATGAGATATCAATGCTTTACATTAGAAAGATATATCAATACTTCCGTAAACTTACTTCCTATTTATTTTATTATTAGAAATATCGAAATTCTTTAAGTTTTAATCTTCTTAACTTATAAAAATTTGTCGATATTAAAAACGTTAATTTAAAGTAATAACTATAAACGAATTACAAAAATTCTTTTGTCTAAAGTAAATTTCCTAGTCTAATAATTACCTGGAAATAACAAAAACAATATGCATACCTGGAAACTTTTCACATTTAAATTTAGTTAAATCTTTAGAATATTTTAGTTATTTTCAAGTTGGATCATAGACTACTTCTGCAGTACATCTTAAACTACTGAAGGTTAGCAGTTATCTGACGAGTTTCAAAGTCAATGAACTTTCAAGCTTTGTTTGGTAAATCTATCTTAGCAATATACAGTATATATATATTCTGGCGCTTTGTTTACATCCACATCAATAGTCGAAAGAAATGGTGAACAAAGAATAATTCCAGCTATGAAAGCGAAAACAGATTATTATATTCGTTCTCACGACAAAATTTTCCTGCTTGTAATGTTGGCAGCTGTAGACGAATTAAGAATAAAACTGGTATAAAGTATTACTCAACATCATGCTTTAAGACATGAAAAAAAAAAAAAACTTATTGCGAAATATTGTTGTTTTAAAACTTATTTTGGAGAGATTTATTAGAAAACAACTCTTCTGATTTTAAATAAACACTATCATTCTCATTTTAAAATATATTTTTAACTTACATCAATATCCGTATCAGTTATCAATATTTATAAACTAGAGTATAGAGTCAGAAAACTTGAAAAAATAATAATAATAATATTTCTAATATTGTATATGATTCTGGAATTTATATTTTAACTAAAATACTTAGAAATATTTTAATATATTAAGTTAAAATAAAATAAAAAAAAAAAAAGGAAAAGTGAAATGGAGAAAAACCAGTTCCTTTCTCTTCGTCTCAAGGTCGTAACAGAAATTAATGTTAAATTTACTAGAATAGTGTTGTTAGTTTAGTTTAGTTTGTTAGTTGTTAAATAACTTGTTATATAACAAGTTAAGTAAAAACATAAAATTAATGAACTTTTTAAAAATTTTCTTAAAAAACAAAACAAAAAAAAATATTTTTAAAACTCGAATTGTTTCAATAACTGGAAGGCTCTCTGAAAGTTTTTTCTTTCTATATAAAAGTAGACTCTCGATTTTACGAACTCGTACGGACCCCCAAAATAGTTAGTAAATGGGAATAGCATTAATTAACATTAGGGGCTTTTGGGACCAACTAAATAGTTCCTTAAAACGTGTAGTTCGTAAATTGGATGTTCGTAAAAACGCGAATCAATTGTATTTACTTATAATGTTTTTTTATGCAAGAATTCATTAGAAACCAAAAGCTTTATACTCTAATTCTTGTATAAATGGAAAACTAAATTTTTTAAAACATAAAAAAATCTTAATTATAATTTTTTTAGTATTTATATTAAAATATAAAATAGTTAACCTATTAACTGTAAAAAAAAATATGTGAGCTAAATTCGAATAAATTTTATATCTAAATTAATATAATTTTAATATCAATTTAGATATAAAATTTATTCAAATTTAGTTCACATATTATTTTTACAGCTGATAGATTAACTATTTTATATAAAATTGTCATTGAGGACCAACGATCAGACATATCAAATATGATTATAGTTTTCAACGTATTTTCAAATAAATTTTTGTGATATAAATTTTGTATAATTAATTAAATAATTTATATTGTATATATTTATTGATTTTAATTATTTATAGTTTAGTGAATTTAATGATTTTTTAATAACTGTAATTGATGAGTTAATATTATATTATATTAATATATAATCATTTTACATCAGTGATTCTCAACCTTTTTTGCTCCATTCCTTTTTCCAACTTACTTGTCAGTTCTTCTCAAGATAGTTTAACTCAAAAAGTATATTTTAAATAATATGTATACAGTGGTGAGTTTTAGAGGGCTAGCGCGAGCCCTTTGTTAAATTTATCTCTAATTTCCGAGTCCCTTCTTTTTGTTTGTTTATTCATTCCAAAAAAAACACGTCTTCCATGTCATACTCATACTTTGATTTACGTTAGTCTTTCTCTTCTTCGTATTTACGTATATCAATGTACGTACATCTCGAATAGTGTTACCTCCTAGAAGATCAACTAGCATCAAAGAAGAACAAAATAATGTGTGGCAGCTTCTGGCATATAAACTGTGCCCATAATTAAATTTACTGGTTATTTTATGTAATTCCTGTGTTATTTTGTGATTTTCTTTTTTTTTTTTTTTTTAATAATTTCTCGTGCAAGCACAATTATTTGTATTTTCTGTTTTTCTAAAAAAATAAAACATTTAATTATAACTTCATATTTTGTTTTTATAAGATAAAGTGGGAGCCTTTTGTTAAAATATTCATAGCTCACCACTGTATGTATATAACAATGAAAATATTTTATTTTTTCTACAGTACAACAAATTTATTTTTACTATTTTTGAACTATTAAATTATCTTAAAACTTATAATGAACATTTTATTTTATTTCATTAGTGATTCCGATTCCTCGGAAATACTAAGATTCTCCCCAAGTGGTTCTCAACCATTGGTTCCCCACATAGGGAAGCCAATAGTTGAGAACCACCTGGGGAAGGGTTCTCAACCACTTGGGGAATTCCTCACTTAGGGAAATACAAATTATTATATCAATTATTTTCCTCTAATATTTCCTTAATTTTCAGCAAATTTTTAGTTAGTTTCTGATTATTCTTATTTTTTACGAAATATTTAAAACTTTTTACTTGTATTGTTCACCTAGGAACATAAATAAGTTTATTAATTAATAAAAAACTTGGTCAAACTATATTAAAAATAGTACAAGTGAGTTTGCAATGTATTTATTTCTTATTGAATGGTTACAAAAAGCGATAAATCAATCTTTAATATGAAGTGTTTTATAATCATTTAAATCTCACTTACTTTGAATCTGCTGTTTTCCTTGTAGGGAGGAAAACTTGAAAAAATTTCTTGTAGGATTTTTATTAATTGTACTCTATAGCATAAAACGATTAATTTTAGAATTACTGTATTATATTTCGTGAACAGTTTGAAAATACTTTCTTGTTCATATTTTTGAAGGTTGCATGTCATTAAGGTCATTCGTTTAATAGCTATTTCTTAATTTTATCCATAAAAAAATTATTCGCATATGCAGTGAGTTTCGAAAGATTTTTATTATTTAAAAAAAAAGAAATTTAATTCTAATTACCTCTACGAAAATATTCTAAACGTATTTTCTATAGCTCTCCAAACGAAACATTAACTTTAGTTGCTCATAATGCTCTAGATAGTAACTAGTCATTTATAATTCTTTATTGCCCTCATTTTATGTGCATTTTTTTTGTAATGGTTCTCGAAAGTTACGAGTTTATTCAGGAAGCTGTATAATAAAACTGGAACTTGGGTTAATGACGTTATAATAATACCTAGGCCTACATGTTCATTCATTCAGACAATGATAAACGTGACGATATGGATTGTAAGTAAAGAAAGTTAACTTTCTTTACCAATACAACGTGAAATCACGTTTATTCTCTTCCTCATATTGAGTTATTAAAATATATTAAAATATTTTGGAAGAAATTATTTCATTGCCATTTTTTTTGTCTTTGTGCCAGTATAGCCTCACTTATAATTTTTGAACTAATTAATAACTTTTTACGAAATTAGATTGCGATGTTCTGTCACTTAAGATAATCTGATGACACGTTATTTAATCCTCTAGCTTCAATCATTTAAAATTGGAGTGCATTTAAACTTTTTAATTACTCTTTTAATTAAAAATAATTGAACTACTACTACTTGAATTTTTGTGAAATTTAACAAGAAATTTGAAATGCTCGATTATCGAAGACACATCAATTAGAACTTTATCTTCGAATCAATCATTTAAAAATAATCAACTGGATAGCCACATGGTTAAAAAACTGGATCCTCTACTCAATGTTAGAAAAACGATGCCATTGTTGGACGAGTCCGCCATGTTGCTGGTTGGCTACTTTCGCGAACATGCATTCAACGTTATAGTAAATTGATTTTGTTTTTGTGGCTATAAGTATCCTATTTATGATAATAAGTGTACGATCAAATCCAAATAATCAATAAAAAGAGTATAGTACCACAATATCGAGTATTATACCATGTGATCCCATCACTTCAGTGGCTTCGTTTTTGCTGTCAACTTGCCATTAAAGCAATCAATCCAGTCATGGATAAAGTACTAGCTTAGCACTTGAAGGTCGGGTTCAATTCCCGGAATCCACATATCTGAAATATTTTTAAAATTGATTTAGGCCCCAATCGTTCAGCCTTGACCTACCTGAAGACCGGTTATGTTTTGAAAAATAGTTATTTTAAGGAAATCTGCTTTTTGTTATTTATGCATTTGTTTTTTCTATAGTTTCAGTCACATAGAAAAAAATCTGTGCTTGGTATTAAACATAGGCACTCTTCTAGCATTTTCTTAGTAATGTTTTTGTGTGGTGAATCAGATTTATTCCAGAGTTTGGATTCGTTACATTATGGGATCCTTCAAAAATTCGGGATTTTCCGTGCGGTTTTATGCCACGTTCTATTCGCCATATAATAACTGCTGATTGTAACACGGCGTTAAACCACAAAGGAAAAGACAGCCTGATGGCCGAGTGGTAACGCGTTGGCGTGCTACGCAGGAGGACTTGGGTTAGTCATCTCCTGATAAGTTTTTTCGGGGTGCTGGGCCCGGGTCGACGATCCCCGTACTTCATCATCCGGCCTCCTCCATAGATATGAATGTAGCCGGTGGTTGGAACTGGCCCCCGCCCCTTAGTAATCTTGATTGGAAAGAGACGTAAAAATGAAAAAAACCACACAGGTAAAACCAATTTAAAAATAACAGAAATTCAATTTTTTCGCTAACAAAAGTTTTGAAATATTTAATTAATTATTATGATATTTAGCATGTTAATGAGACCATTAAATTTGATTTTAAATTAATATTAATTGCCCTGCAGCTTTATCCCATTAAATATAGTAGACGTTCAAATTTCTGAGAATTTTATATAACGATTGTAGAATTATTTAACAGATTATATTATACCATTTTCACTCTAATTTTGATAACATATTTTAATCCCGCATGTTTAATAATTAATCTATATAGGACGTTCTATATAGAGTCTATATAATTCTATATAGGTCTATACAGTGTATAAAGGACGTTCGGAAAGTAGCGATTACTTTTTTCTAGAATTGCCTGTTCTACAAAATTTGCGAATTTACATATATATTGCTCACTATTGAAAAAACTTATTTAATTTTATAAGTAAACTATGAATTAAATATATAAATATTAAATATATATTTAATATAGCAAATCAGAATTTAAAATATTTTTTCTTGTATTTTTTCCATACAAGAAAAAAATATTTAAGAAAATATTTTTTTCTTAAATATTTTAAATTCTGATTTGCTATATTATTTATTTAATGTAGTATTCTACCCGGTGGGACTAAGAGTAGGGCATTCCAGTGCTCATCTTTTTTTTTGTATTTTTTACGCCCCTTTCCAATCAGGGAGATTACTAAGGGCTGGGGCTAGTTTCAACCACCGGCTGCACTCGTACCCGTGGAGGGGGGCTTGATGGTGAAGCACGGGGATCGATCCGGCCGGGCTCAGCACCCCGAAAAAACTTTTCAGAGATGCCAGAATCCAGGACCTCCTGCGTGACACGCCAACGCGTTACCACTCAGCCATCCGGCCGCTTTCAGTCCTCACTATGGCAGCCCACATCACTACTGGAGTCAGTCTTGAAGTTCAGGATAGAATTCAATGAGCTGGATCTCGGATCCTTTCTAAAAAACTTTTGGAGATGTAGGAGTTTAGAACTGAAAGAGAGTCGGCCGGCTTTGCCTCGTGGAAACGCTTCGGCTTTCCACTCTGGAGGACCCGGGTTCGAGTCTCGGGTCCCATCTCTTGAAAGTATTTATCATGGAGTCCGGACCAGGCCCGTCGATTCCCGTCTTCCACAATCCGGCTGACCCCTCTGCAGGGGTGGGCAGCCTGTGGAAGGGCTTGGTTTGCCCCGCCACTTAGTACTCTTACTGAGTGAAAAGTGGCGTCATCTGTTGACCAAAAAAAAGAGAACTGAAAAAGGATTTTCCAGAATAGAAGCTAATTTAAAGTATTGTGTACTGCAATGTGTGCCTGTCGCTGCCTGGGCATAATCTGAAAGATAGTTATTTTTAGGCTAATCTACTTTTCATTAGTTACATGTTTGTTTCGTCTACAGTGTTAGCCATTCGGTTATTATTTAACAGGGGCTCATAATATTCAAAAGATTCATGAATTCCTGAGTTTGTATTTTTAGTATCAGGTATGTCGCCACTTTGCAGTCAAATAGATTATTAAGTGGCGGGGCAAAATGAGTCCTTCTATAGGCTACTTACTTCTGTAGAGGGATCAGCCAGACTGTGAAGGACAGGAATGACGGACCAAACCCGGGTTCCACGATAAATATTTCTAAAAATGGGATCGAGAATCGAACCCAGGTATAGAATGGAAAGCCGAAACGTTTCCTGGCGGCCAATCCAGTTTGCTTGTCTTTTCAGAATGCCCAATTTGAAAAAGATTTTCTTCGAATCATATTGAGATTTTTATCTTTACGATATTGTGGACATGCATGCCCAAGTACATGTGCCGCAAATTGATCTTGTGGCCAATCTTCATTGATCTATCATCCGAAAGAATTTTTTGCTAGGAAATTTTTCTATAAGTCGTACATTGATTTAATTTTTTATTTCAAGCATCATATCCGTTCAAATATTATATTATTACGAAACTAATTGATTCACGACGGATATAAAACGTTTATACATTCCGAACGTTTTTTTTAAATATATACAATCACGACATTATTTATCAATAGACCAATTTTTTCATTTCACTATAGCTAAGTGTCTTCACTAAAAGTTTTACTCATTAGAAAAAACTGAAACCAAATATAGTATTTACTATTAACAAAGACATCGGATGGTTTCTCGGAATTATTAAAAGTGGACATCTATTAATCAATGTTAGTACAATATAAATAAAATTATACGATATTTTAGATTGACCTAACTAGTCTGGCCATATCGCCATTTACAAGATAACTTATAAAATTTGTTCTGGATTATTCTCTTCAATATTCTCTTATAAGGGAGCATCCATAAACTATTACACGCTGTTATAAAAGAGAGGGGTTATAGATTTGTGATGATAAATGGCTTATACCCTGTTTAAACTATGCAATAATAAACCAGTTCAAATCGTAGAATTTGTTTAATCTCATAAATGTTAATGGAACATAGATAGCCAAATTCGTTTGAAAACACACACTAGTGCATACCGGTTTAGGCTAAACGAGGAAGTTCTGTAAAGTTCAAACTAAAACTCATTCCTGATTGGACGTTGGTTCGGGACGAAACAGGAAGTGCCGCCATTGTTTTTTCTCTCGCTTTGGAGTTAAATTTGTTCGATGGAAACTTGTAAGTAGCACTTTGATGAAAATTTTATTCGAATTTTACATATATGTACTTATAGTTAGCATATTTAAAACTTTAATTATAATTTAAAGTGATTTTATTCCTTCCAAAGAAATAGAGAAAGCGATAGTTTCACGTGTATCCCTCAGAAGAAGTGGAAGTATGTTATTCAACACCAAAGGTCATTGTGTAGTGTAAACTGGCGTAACTGGTTAAACATTTTTATAACATGAACGAGGCGCGTTCCCTCGAATTCGTTAAATTTTAAACACGATCGTTTATAAACTGGTTTATATCGCATAGTGTAAACAGAATACTAGGGAAAGGTGAGAGTCCTGCAAATTATGACGTCACGCCGTAAGAGTGGTTAACGTTTTACGTTTCTATGATTCAATTTTTTTTTTATAAAATTAAAAAATGTTTATACTTAATTGTTCGAAAAATAAAGATTATATAACGATAACATACTTGGAATTAAATTTGTTATAAAATATAAGACATATATGTATCTAATTTTAAGACGTTTATTTCCAGTTATAAGTATTCCTCACATAGCGACCGAGTTCCGTTCTCACGACTCGGTCATAAAACGAATTGTTCGGTAAGCGAGTAAAACAAGTTACTCGCTTAAGTTCTCATGGCTGGAAAGACATTTATATCTTTAATTAAGCACAAAGTATTGTTCTTCATCAGATTTTTGAAACTATGAGTGCGGAGAATTACATGCAATAGAAGTGGTATGCGACATATATGCGCGAAGATCAAATTTTCCGTTAAAAAAAAAAGTCGTAAGTTCGAGCAGTTGTCAAACAGGTAAGTCGTTAAGTGAAAAATACCTATATTTGAAGGTTTATTTGAAAATTAAAGAACATATACAAAGTATCAGTGTAAAATAATTCGTATTTCATATTATTTTATATATATTTTTATTTTCACATAAATTCGGAGAAAAAAATTTAAGTAGAAAAGAAAGTGGTCTTCAAATTTGTGATATCACGATAATGAAGATCAAGCAACGCCTGTTCTATGCATCAGCAAAACTAACAACTGCTTGAGGCGGTATTAGAATAGGAAACACGCATGGTATGTTTTATAGTTAGAACTTAATTCTAAACAAATACAATGTGAAATTATGTTTCGCCTCTTAACCCAATAATTTTATTGGTCACTTATGTAAATTATTTTAATTATAAGTACACGAATACGTTTCTTCTCAAGAGAATTTTCGTTCGTGAGAATTAGAACTTGAGAGCTTCTGGTACAATCCAAAAAAGCTCGAATTATCTTGCAAATAAACAAACAACAGAAGCTGAAATTTTTCTTAATTAACCTCGAACTTTGATGTTTTAAAAGACTTTTTGAATTTGTTCCTTATGAGAAATTTTAAATTGGTAAATATTATTAATTGATTAGCAGAAAATTATTTTTATTATTTTCACATATCAAATTAATTTTCTCATATTTGGAATTATGCTATTGTAGAAATAGAAGAAAGAAAAGTCCTACAAATACTCTATTTAGGACATAGTGGGTTGAAAGCTCTCGTTTTCCAACTGTTTGCTAAGCAGTGTTGTTGATAAGTGAAAACTAATCGATTTGCGATTTATTAGTGCCCATAAAGAAGGAAAAGTTTTCTACAAAAAAAAAAATCGATTTGCGATCTTTGAACTGTGAACTTACATTGAAGCACATTTTAGTAGACTAAAATCTTATTTTACTGCCAAACGTTTAGGACTTTTTAATAGTTCTGTTTTTAATCGCTTATTAATATTTTATCTGAAAAGAATTTTAATGTAATATCTTTCTTATCAGATAGTAATATTTTATGTATATTTTTTTACATTAAATATGAGATTTACATTATTTTTATGAATTAATTTTTTACATTTATGTTCTTTAATCGAATTAATAGGGCGACCGATGGCCTAGTGATAACGCATTGGCATGCCACGCAGGAGAACCCGGGTCCTGCATCTCCTCAAAAGTTTTTTCTGGGTTCCGGGCTCGGCCCGGCGATCTTCGTCCTTCTCCATGGCTATAGGTGCAGCCCGTGGTTGGAACTGGCCCTGCCCTTATTAATCTCACTGATTGAAGGGGCACAAATATGCATCAAATAAAAAATAAATAATAATATTGTTAATTTTATTTTGTTTGATTTTATCAATTATCTTTTCAAAGTATACTATTCTTTATTTTTCTATAAATATTTATAAAATAATGCTTTTATTTTTTATGAACATTGTATTTGATGCAGTTTGACTCTGATGATCCATACATCACGAATCTAAAAGAACAAACTGTTCATTGCAATATTAATATGACCAGTGATTAGTGGGCTTTCAACAGCTTGAGTTAATAAATAATATTTATAAAAAAAAAGCTCGGGCACTCGAACTTTCTCAAGCTTTGCCTTAGTATCAACTTATCAAGTTTCAAGTTTCTGAAAACATCTGCGTTTCAGCAACTCTAATTGGTATTAAAATAATATTTTTCACACTAGAGATAACATTTTGAAGATGATGACATTTTGTGATCGAGGGAATAAAGTGAAAAAAAGATTCATTTCACTCATGAAAACTGAATATTATAAATACACAGGGTGATCGAAAACTCTAACTTTAGGGGATGATAGAACGGGACAAGACAAAACCCCGTTCTATTACCCTCTAAATTTGATAGTAGAGTTTTCGATCATCCTGTATATTTATAATATTCAGATATAAATATCTTGTATATTAAAGGAATACAGAATATTGAATACAGTTCTTATGATGCTAATAAATAAAATAATAAATATGAATTTCTATAAATAATTTCTACATACAGTAAGATCCCGTTTAACGCAGAGGATACGTTCCAAAACACCAAGCGCTAAAGGAACAGCATTAAACGAGGTCATCTAAATATGTAAATAACGGAGATAGGTTGAAATAGGACAGTGAATAAAAAATATACGTACCATTTTTTATTTTATTTTATTTTGTAACATGACATTTTTTTATGGCTAATATCGATTTGTATACATAAATCATTCGTAAAAATCAAAAATATTCGAGTAAATAATTTATGTTTGTGATAAGAAAAGTTCTTCCTCATTTGAACTTTTTGTTTTTTCGTTAAGAAGTCAAAAAGCAGTAATCAAATTGCAGTAAACTATAAACAACGAAAAAATATCAATGAAAGAAAATGTTCTAACTTCAAGAAACTATAGTTCGATGTGGCAACTATTCAGATTAAAATTAAAATGGAATAATTGTTATTTTTATTACTGTAAAATAAGGTTGATTGCTTGTCATAAATATGAACTATGACCGCAGCAGACTTTCGTATGCATTGAATTGCATCGATATCAAACGCATTGCGAGACTGCAATGCGTCTGATATCAGCGCAATGCAGTACGTACTGTCTTATACTCTGTATATCAGGGCATAGAAGTATCAAAGCAATAAATTCGTGCCATTTCGGATTTATGTCAGTATAACGGTTTGAAAAACCGTGCCAAAGTGAATAAATAAAATTTATAGAATTTGGGTAAAAAACCGCGTTATATCGAAAAAGCTTTAAGCGGGTTCTTACTGTATTTTATTCAAAATTTTACATATTGTAGATAAGTAAACTGAAAATGGAACGTTTATTTTTACGATGAAATTTGTTTTCTTTCGTCATTACCATACCCAGAAATATTAATTTTTTAATTAAATTCAAAGCTACTTTTGCTTTTGCGCTAGAATTTTAAATTTAGCCCACCAATTGAACTAATGTCGAATACATAATTAAAAAAAATGAAAAACTTACGATTAAAAATTAATTTTGAATACAGGATATATAATTTATATCATGATTTTTAATAGAATGTTTTTGCATCAGAATTTTTGAATAGAATTTATTTTGTTGTCGTAAAAAATTTGATTTGAAAGTTCGCTTTAATTAACTTTGTCTAATTTATTTCAACAATAACTTCATTGCATTTATAATTTTCTTATTAACGGGACGACGTTTATCGATGATGGCGGAATAGTATTCCTTCATCTCTTTTGCAGGGGATGGAGGAGCTTCTTCTAAAAAAAGAGTCCACACTCATTTCGAAGGAATATGGACTCTTCCTCTTTTCGAAAGGAAGGAGTGAAGAGTCCACCTTCATCTCGAAGGAGCTAACCATCACCGAGGCTGAGCTGTATTTGCTAACATCCAGCTGTAAGTTTCAAAATAAAGAATTTTTAAAATCAAGGTCAATGTATTTTGATATAAATTATCGTACTCAACGTTAGGAGTAAAGATTTTAGACGTTTGATAGGTTTTTTTTATTTCTGATCTATGAACAAACAGTTCACCAATTTATTAAAAATTAGCATTGTGCATCCTCCATTATCCAGGCATTTTTTGAAAAATATTTATTTTGGAGAAAATTAGTTTTTGACTATTTTCATATTAATTTCGTATATAGTATAGTTTCCTATATAGCGGCTTTTGAAATCGGTGTTTAACATAACTGCAGATTAGTGTTCTAAGTATCTCTAAATGGCGAGTGAATCATTATTTTTCTTAACATTTTTCTCAGAAATTGCACATTTTAATTTCCTCTGACTACATAGGCTATCATCCAATGATAATGTGACACAATTGTATGCATTATACCTTGTATAATATATACAATTAAGATTTACGAACGTTCTAAAGTATTTCCATCTTCATACTTGTATAAGTGTTTTTCTATTATAAATATTGTTATTATTATTAAATTATTTGGATTTAATATTTTACTTTTTGCGCTTTTATATAAAATAAATTATAATAACTTTTATCAATCAGAAGTACTTCAGAGCGATCGTTTTTATTACCTTAAATTCTATTCTATGGAACTGGGAATATGTTATGATTTTTCTAACATTCAACAACAGGAATTTTTCATAAATTTTTTTATGTACCGCACAGTTTAGATTCATATAGGGTCCCACCTCAGGTTCCCAGTGACGGACCTCGGAACCACCAACGGGAGGCGATCCCTTTATTCGCCTTTTACAACAAGCGAGGTCGGACGGTGGGCATATTCTTATTCCTCATTCACAGGGGATCTTCGTGTAGCTACTTCTTCTTCTTCTTCACTAACAATTAATATGGAGGTTCTAGCTGAGGATTTTTCCTCCGAATGCGAGACTGGCGCGAGATTGGTGCCAGGCGGATGTGTCCGCCCCGGTCCGGTGTCCGTATGGGGCCGCATCGCAGACCCCAGTGA
>WUQG02288274.1:0-19600 GCA_011317285.2 Androctonus mauritanicus | reverse complement strand
ACATTATTGTACAGTGTACATATAGCCTACTCAACTTACGACCAAATCGTGTTACGACCGGTCTGTTGGAACCGATCATGGTTGTAAGTCGAGAACTAGCTGTATATGGTAATTATATAATAATTTATGTAAAATTTTACTTATGCAAAGTTTCCAGAAATATATATTAACATATTTTTTAAAAAAATATGTTATGTAAATTGAGGAATAACTGTATTCATAAAATTTAAAAATATAATGATATTGACATAATCCAAAATACCAAAATTCTTCTTCATTTTGTAGCTGAAGAGCAAGTAGTTCTTGATCTCTTTCAGAAATTCTGTCCCATTCCCATGATCTATCACTCCATGGCCCATTCCATTTACTTTTACTCCGTGGATTTCTCATTCTTACTAATATTATATCATCTAAATCAGTTCTCACCTGAAATAAATTTTAATATTTATGACAGTATTAAATGAAAAGTGAAACTTAAATACTATATATTACAATAATAATAAATGTATTAGAAAAAATTTATAAATAAATACTTATTTGTTTAAAATAATTATAGAATTAAAAAGTGAACTACTGTATTTGATAAGAAAGCATAGTTAAATATATTAGTAATACAAGAATAAAATTTCTAAAAATTAAAAATAGTTTATGCAAAGTATTAATTACTGAAAATATTTCTGATTTTCAATACTATTACTGCATTTCAAACTATTTAATCTAAAAAATCTATTATAAAAAATCTATTAAGAATGATCAATGATTAATTATAGAAATTCAAAATAAAGCTTCCAAATTCTGTTAGATTTTAGAAAGATTAAAGTCTGAAGTCTTAAAATTAATTTTATCATTATTAGTCAGATTACAAAAGTAGTGTATTACAAAAAACATTGTCATAACATTTTTGGCTCAAAAAGTATGATTTTCATAACTACTTCAAACAGAATTTTTTTAAAATTCAATGTTTATAATAAGACAGAGATTTGCTGAAATAAATCTTTTATAATAAATTATAATATCAAATCAATACTACAGTATTATAAACTATAATCAAATTTTTTAATTATTTAATATTTTATTTTTTAAATAAGAAATCAAATTTTTTTAATTTAAAAGAGATATAAAAACAAATGAATCACTAAAATCAATTATGTCAGATTACTTATTATTATAAAATTTCATATAAATGATAATGGTATGTAGATTTTCAAATTAATCTATTATTCATTTTATAAATCAAATCTATTTTAAAAAAATAATCAATTATATTTTTAAAATTATTATTGGTGTCAAAAGTTTTCTTATTCATCCACTCTTATATTTTTGGATCTATTTTTTGCTGATGATATGAGATTAGCATATCTAAAATCCAGTACTTTTTAATTCAAAAATACTTGATTTTAAAAAATTTGATTATGTATACAACATATAGAGAAGATATTTATTAATACTTACAATATATGGTAAACTACTATATATCAATTTTTCATATTTTATAAGTAACCTAATAAAAGGTCACTTATAAAATATGAAAAATAATATTGTGCATATACAGATATCTAATGTTGCTAAACTATGGATATCCATTATCTTGGGGAGTCTCAGCAGTAAAAACAGATTTTAAATATTTTAATAAAAATTATTGTCATGAAACTATGATGTATAATTGAGATTTTATTATAGATGAGTATTATTTAGGACACATATACCTAATTCTTGCTGTAAGTGATGATGGTGATAAATAGAATGAAGATATAAATAATAATATAGAAAAATTATATTTATGTAATTTACAAATGTATATAATGATTCTGAATAGAATGTAATCCAGCAAATCTCTATCTTATTATAAACATAGAAATCTAAAAACATTTTGTTTGAAATTATTCTAGTACTGGAAAAATAACTGTAAAAAGTATACAAGTTAAAATAGTAGTTGTAAAGCACTGAAGACCAATTATTCTTTTTATATAAAATTAGAATTTATGCCATTTATAATGTAAAAGTGAAGGTGATCTAATAGAAATATCAGAAATGCTATTAATTGATGAACTATATTACATTTTTTTAATGCAGGTACTTGAGTTACAAACTTAATTCATTAATAAATTTTTTTCTTGATTTGGAAGTTATTTTTATGAGGCACCCAGAAGTACTGAAATCACTGTATATACTATATTATTATATGCAATATATTTCAAAACTAAACCAATTAGAAGTTTCTTTTTTCACAGATTTGAAGAAAAAAATTCTAATTATAAAGTGAAATTTTTTTGGTGTAAACTCTGCCATCTTGAAATACTACAGTAATATGATAATTCTTGAAGAGTTTTTGAAATTTTCTAAAATTTTAAAGCAAAATATCATGTTTATATGTATGAAACTTTGTAACTTTAGAGCACCTGTATTAAATTTTCATTTCTGCTAATAATAATTGAGTTAATGCTTAAGTATATACAGTGGGTGCTGAAACTAGATCATATCAGCTCACATCAGTCATTTGTTATATTTTCATAAATTTTGCAAGTTGATTGTTAAGCAAAACAATGATTTTTTGTTAGCAAATGATGCCACTTTCCACTCTGCAGAATACTAAATGACAAGGTGAAACAAGTCCTACAACAAGATGACACAAAAATATCACAAAAATTTTCATTAATTTTGTGTCTTGAGACTAAATAACTCTGCTGAGAGGTTGGTCAGATTCTGGAGAACAGAGATCAGTGAGCTAGATCCTCATCCCATGAATAAATTTTCCATGAGATGGGATCTGGAATCAAACCTGGGTCTTTCAGAATGGAAAGCTGAAGTGTTTCCATGTGGCCAATCTAGCTGATTCATGGCAATGATTACATACATAAGGATATTTGTATTTTTCTTTCCAAGTGGCAGAGTCCAAATCCATGTGTCTGCTCTTGTTTCAATAAAAAGCAAGTCCATTTGACAGTTGAATTGTAAACTAACAATAACTATGAATTGTTGAGTGCATTTGAATAGTAAGCTTGTATACTGTGACTAAGTAAATCAATATTTTTGTAAGTTTTGTTCTAATAAATTGCAAATTGTGACACTTTTCTGATTGTGATATCCTATTAATCTATGGTAGTGAATCACAACTCTAGATCAACTATTGATCAAGACTTGAAAAAAATCAACAGAAGCTGTCTGTGAAAATCAATTGAAATTTGCAATTAACAATATTGAATATTTTACAGCATATTATATGAAAATTTTGTATTCTACTTTCTTATATGTTATTTTCACTTAATCAGTAAAATTTATCATAAATTTATTTATGTAAATATATAAATGCTTTTACCAGTGAATTGATTATTAAAAATTTACTAGTTCACCACTGAGTATACAGTTCTGTTGTATTTTCTTCATATAATCTTTAATTATTATTTAATCAGGATTAAAGATTTATTTATAAAAATTTTCATTAATTTTGTGTCTTGAGACTAAATAACTAATAATCTCTTGAAAATCAAAATATTCAATTTAATTTAAAATTCTTTTATATATAAAAAAATTTTTACATGAATCTATAAAATGTTCTATATTTTATTCTATGTAATGACATTTTCTGATATACTTGCATATAATAAAGTGAAAGTATAATATAATTTTCAGTAAAAATTATATATATTTACATAAATATAACAATGATAAAATTTTGTAAAATATTAAATGTTTTAGTGAATTGAAAATACAAACCTTTGCCATACCCGTAATATTATAAGCTTGTTGAGTTATTAAACCATTTCGAAGCCTTATAGGAGTTGAATGAGTCTGAAAATAATTTAAAATTATTATTCTATATTATACTATATATATATATATATTATAAAGTATATAGAATATTAGTCAAATAATTTATATTTTTTTATATGTTTTATATACAGTTACAGAATAATAAATTTTTATTATTTCTGCTTAAAATGCTTGTTGAATTATTTATGTTATTTTACAAGCAGCAGAAACATGAAAATTTAAGTTTGTAAAATCTTTTTAGTTGGCATAAATATAATTCCATTTTATATTGCAGAAAATAATAAGCAATTTAATTTTCTTGAAACTAAAGTTAATTTAATTAATAAGATCTCATAAATATGATAATAACCTAGTCTTCAATAATTTCAACAAAAAATTAAAAATTTTCACTAATAAAATTAAACAGAAACATTAATAGATGATGTGATAAAGATGAACAAGAAACATTTACATTTACATTTGATGCAAGATAATTATCAACATATCACAAAGAAATCTTAGTGTTACTGTGTTTTATGCATGAATTCACGAAATATGTTCTTTAAATCTGTCAAACTATTAAATATTCTATAAGTTATAAATAAAAGGAGGAAAGTTGTTTATCATTATTTTAGTTACATTTTCTCACTCCATTAAGATATCTCACTTCCTACAGTAGAATGACAAGATTTAAAACAGCTATTTGTATTTAAATTAAATGTTGTTTTAAAATTTTAGCTAATTCTGCTCAATTGTTTTGATAAGCATGTAATTTTCATTGCAGAATAATCATTTTAGTAAAAACTTTATTAATTTTGTTTTCAAATTTGATTGTTATTTAAAAATATTTATTATACAGTATTAATCCACTGAAATTTTAAAAATAAAACTGCAATTGTACTTACTAATAATATACTAGCTGCTAATATAGTAGATTTTGTAACAGCACTGTTTATCATTTGAAATACAACATGAGGATCATGTTCTGACAAATGAAAACTTTGAGCAATACCACCTGTTAAATCTTGAAGAACTTGACCAGTATGACTACTATGAAGATTATCATAACCTCCATAAAATCTAAAGTAAAAGTAAATTATAATGCTATAATTATAAGCAGAAACATTAGCCTACTATATTACATTCAGAAACATTACTATATCATACATATATAAAAAAAGGTTTTAAAATTAAATTATAGAACATATAGTCTACATATTACAAAATTACAAATACAAATTATAGAACATAGTAATCAATTTACTGCATATTTATTTAGATATTGAATTGTAATCTTAATATACGGTAGGATAATCTAAAAATAAATATACTTTGCATAAGCTTTTTCCAATAAAGCTGCCCAGAATTCCGTTGGATCAGAAGAATGAAGATAAAGCAAACGACCTCGAAATGTAGGTAAACGATCGTCAATTATTACTTCAACCCATTCGCCAAACCTCCAAAATCTAAAACGAAATATTCCACAATAGCCAGAACCAAAATTTTGATCTGATGGAGCAACACGTTCTAAAAATCTAGGAGTTAGAGTAAGACAGGAGATGGCTGCAACTAACCAACAATCACCTAAATAAAAATATATTTAATTAATAATTACTATATATTAAATTAATTATAAAAATATGAAATAACAATGGTAACAATTAATATTTACATCAAATATATTTCTGATCAAGAGACTAAAAGTTAAAAATCAAATTTTCAATCTAAGAAGTCAGAGATAAAAATAAGAATAAGCAACACTGATCAAGGGAGAAAATTGGTACAATTAGATAATTTTATTATAGAAACATTTTCGACCTTATTCATGAAGTAAGATCTACAATAGGTTAAAAACGTTTCTGTCGTGATTTTATACTATAACAAAATATCTGAACAATAAAGGTAAAGGTATAAAATCGCAAGATTATTTATCAACGATGTATAGTCTATATCGATGTTATTTACTAAATAATTAGCCCCAGCTTACTATGTACCCAAATACACTAAAAAAGAAACATTTTTTCTCATCTGTCAAATTTGAGATTTTTCATTTGTTTAGCACATTCTTGTATATAGTGTTTTTGCTTATTTTTTCCCTCCAGACTAAACTTTGAAATTTTCTTTACATGAAACTCGTGATATTGTTACATAAATTTGTCCATGTGCGAAAACTTAATTTTGTAATAATAAGCCAACCTTTTGAAAAGTCTGTCTTTCTTATTTATTGTTATAGCACATGACAAAGTTATTGGAAATTGACGATGTTTCGTTTCAAATGGAAGTTCACTTTGTGATGCAAAGATTACAAGTTTAGGAAATAAATCTCGCAACCTTTGTGACTCCCTGACGTCCCTATTGCTATCGTACAATCTATTGTGTGAGTGAGTGCCGAGAATATTTTAAACTATTAACTTTGTCCTGTTACCTATATCGATGCCTGTTACATAGACCGTTCTTATTGTTTCGAAGTAACATCACTAATAGGATAGGAAAGGCTAAAGACCTTAGCCTTTCCTATCCTATTGAATTTCTTAAATAATTTTTAACTCGTTTTAAAACAGAGAAAGATATCTCTCCTATTTCATTACTTATAGACACAGTTAAGTAAATTTTTAACAATATTTCGGTATTAGGAAAAGAAGATGCAATGTTGTTATTTTTTATGAACTGGTCAAGGAACTGGTACATATCGTTCGGGCTTCACAAATTTTGTTTTCTCATTAAAATAAATTGTGTTAGCTCATCGTCTAATTCTTCAACATCAGTGTCATTGAAGTAAGCTTTTTTATTTCACTTGTATAATCCGATACATTCTTTAAATCTTCAAATTCTGTAAAAAAATACTCGAAATATTTTGTTAACTTCTTGTTATTTTTGGAATCTCGTGTTAATTTTGCTACAAATTTTGTCACAAATTTGGTGGGGACAAAATGGAGATAGAAAGTGGAGGTTACGCCTATTAATTAACGAAGTGCGAATTGTTCGAAGCTTCAACCGAATCCAGTTTTAAAATGAAACTTGTATTTCAAAATAACTCGGTTTAAAAATTTTTGACTCTACTCAAAAATTTCAAATTGCAGTATAATTCATGTAACTGGTATTTTCTATGATATTGTGCTTAATAATCTGGCACTTTTTATAACCCGGTACTTTATAATCTGACTCTTTAAAAACCGGTGTTTTTAAAAACTTTCATTTTTTCCGCCATCAGAGACAATTCACTAATTGCGCTTATAATGGAGCTTTTTATTATGGAAACACGTATTATTATTTTTTATAAACTAATATATATTTTATGATATATTTTCACAATAAAATACAATATATTTATTGCTAATCAAACACAGTAATGAGTGATCCATAGTTATGCAGAAATAAAAACCATACTTCTTTCCTACTTTTCATTTTTCTAAGATTTCATTTTATATTTAGTCTAATATTATGTTTTTATTCCAGATTTATAACAAAATATGCGAAATCCATCGTTATACTTAACTTTAAAAATATAGAAAGAAAAAATTAAGTCAATAAATATGATATTGTAATATTAAAGTATAGTTAGTTATTAAAGTATAGTTGTAGTATTAAAGTACAGTTGCAACTACAGTCACTATTAATAATATAAATAGTAAATAGTATACAATTATAATAGTTTTGGAAATTTTTTCTCAAACTAACAATACCGCTAGTTTGAGAAAACTAGCGGTATTGCTAGTTTCTCAGAAATTTTCCAAACTAAAATTTTTCTCAAACGAGAAATTTGTGTTTAAAAGAATATTTTGGAAAAACTCAGAAATGTAATTTTATATAAATAACAGCAAGTCAGCTTCGTTCTATTGTAGATGTTTGATAGATTTTAATAAATATTTAACAAATTTATATTATATTTAAATTGTTTTTCTTTATCTCAGATTCAGATGACTAATCGATTCAGATGCCTAATATTCAATTTTATGTTTTATGCTTTTTATTATATTTTTATTTTATTTATATTATTCTTAATTTTATTATATTTAATAAAATTAAGAATATTTGAATTAAAAAAAGATTTTTCAAATTATTTTATTCTATTTATCAAAATCATAAGTGTGGAATTTCCTGCTCAACATTTATCATTAAAATCTATACTGTTATTGATAATTTAAAATCACGAAAAGCATGAAAAACTATATATTTATTAGTAAATTATATTTATAAAATTTTCATATAAAAATATAGATAGAGTCAAATATTTGTGATTTTTGTTTATATTGTGAAGAAACTATTTAAATTAACTTTTATCATTATTAAAACTCGACTCGAAAACTAGAACATATTTTAAAATTCGACTCGTATTCGACTGGAAAATTTGAGTGTTTGCATATCTTTATTATTAATTTCGTGTAATCTTTTATTTTTTTATTTTTACAAATGGTGAGCCAATAAATTTTGATTATAGTTAATATCACTTGATAACTTGATGCAAAATTTCTGACGTAATCCCAATTATATTCTTTAAAAATCATTCATATACTATATAGAGTCTAAATAATCATGCAAAATTAATAAAAAAAAAAAAACTATTATAATACCTAAATCTCCTTGTTCAATTTCAAAACGAGATGCATCATCAGAAATAAATTTTGGATGGCCACAAATTTCCTAAAAATAGTTAAAAAAAAACAACAAAAACTTTGTTTATTTTATAATGAGCATTTTTTAAAATAAAATACAATAATAAACAAAAAAATTAAAAAAATCTCATTTGATGCAAAAATTAAATATAAATTAATAAATAAATATAGTAATTATTGCTAGTTACTATAATCATAGTGCCCATTTATTAACTGATAGAATCTATAATCATATATCATATGTCAGATTAATATTTCAGAATACAGTAATAATTAATGTTTAACTAATATTACAGCGGATTAAATTTCAATTCTAATTATTCTTGTAACGTTATGAAATATTTTTATTATAAGAATATTTCTTAACGTTTCATTTCTTCGACACTTAATTTACAGTTAACAGAAGCAATAAAATCGTTATATATGCTTATAATTTTATTTTGTTAGTATTTAAATTATGGCTAAAACACATTTCAGAGGATTTTTATGCCATTAATCAAAATCAAAAATAATAAATCAAAATCAATAAATTAATATAATTTATTAATTTTTCATTAAATATTTACTTACTCAAATATGGAAAACTAATTAGAGTAGATATAAATATTTATAATTAAGCATTACTAACAAGTAAGTATAGTTAGTCTATTATAGTATATGTTATTTAGATTTTAATCAACTTTTATCAAGTAATTTAAACAGAAGTGTCCATTACGAATTTTGATCATCAATTCATCCACAAATTTATTCTAAATCCGTTCTTGTCCATTATAATATGAAGTTGATTGAAAAAAAGTTAAAATGTGAAGCCAGTTCTAAGAAACTTTTTTATAATAAATAAAAATTAAATATTGCAATCATTTTATTGCATTACTTACAAATGGGCGTAGCCAAGATATGTATGTATAGCTTTTTTTGTTTTTTCCAAATAACATTCTAGGTGTTGGAGGAAAATCTGGATCTTCAAATAATAAACCTCTCTCCCTACAGAGTCTTCGTAGATAGTTATATCCATATTTTATTGTCTCTCCGTTTGCTATTGTAAAACTAGCTGTAGTTGTGGACTTAGCTTGTGATAAAACTGAATGATTCTCAGATTTTTCTCGAAATGGTTGTCCCATTTCTTCTCATTAATTCAACTAAAATTTCAATTAAATATTACATTAAATTACATATAATACAATTATATTATATTATTACAGACAGTATTTAAATAAAAAGATACAAATGAATTTAAAAATTTATCGTTTGAGTATAAATATGCAGTATATTAATGTATAATGTAATTTATTTTTCATAATTTATAAATATACTTGCTTAGTAAATTTACAAATTACCATATAATAAAAAATAAAATGCATTTAAAAAAAATCTATATTATTTCATGCTTATAATCTGGAATGTACATCTTTTTTTTTATAATTATTAATCTTACAAACTATTAATTAACTATATGGATTACCAAATTTACATACTGTCATTAACCGACACATCTTTTAAAATGCCTTATAAAATTTTTAATGCATATATCTGGATATTGCAATTATAATCATGAATAGATATATAATCATAAAATAACTAAATAAAATGAAAAATAAATTATTTCAAATTGCAAATTAATTTATGCAAAAATATTCATATAGGCCTATAATTTATAGAAAATATTGAGTTTTTATCATTGTTTTTATATCATAAAATTATGCTATTAATTACTCTATTAAAAGTTATTACGTATGCTATTATATTTCTATATTTTTTTTATCTATTATTCTGTATATAGTATATTAACAGCTACTATATTTACCATATACAATATTGCATTGTATATTTATATAGTCATTTTATATTATCGTACTTTAGATAGACTACATAAAAAAATTGAATATACTCAAATACAATAAATTAATTTTGATATTTTTGTATGACTGTAAAAACTGTTGTGTAAAACTAATGCATGAAAATGCATAAGTTTTAAAATGTTAGTATATGTATACGAAATTCTTAAGAAGTAGATCGAAATTCTTTTTTTGCAATTATCGAAATATCGGCTTTACAGAAATTTTATAGCACTAGTTTAGCATGTAAATCATATAGCGATAACAACAAAACTTCATTAATAAAATTCAAAGGACCGATTTTTTTCATCTGTTCATTATTCAGAAGTTCACTGATCGAAAGTTGACAGGTGTTACATAACTTCAAGAGATAACTTACTGACGTTATTGGGAAGGAGCACGATTTTCTGAATGGAAATAAATATATTAAAAAAAAAAAAAAAACAAATTGAACAAACATTTAAATTAAAATGTATCAATTAAATTTTTTCTTGGGGAAAAATGTTACTGTATTTTAGTGATGAAAAAATTCCCCTAGAATTTCGACATTTATTGCATTTTCAGAGAATTTTAATAATTACAGTTAGTATAGTATTGTTACGATATCATATGATTTGGATCTATCACTAACAAATAAATATTCCAGTCTGTCTATTACTAAATGTTTCTTCTCTAGGGAAACAGTTTCTCATGAAGAATACCTCCAAACTTTTTGATTCCCAGACATAATCTTATGTTGAAAGAAAATATTATTTAAAGAAAATATTGTAAGCAAAGTTGATACCTTACTTGAAACCTTAAATGTTGATAGATGTTATAAAAATCAGTTGTTGTTTCAGCCGAAGAGTGAAGATTAAGAAACTGCTAGTAGATTATTGTTTGAATAACTTCATATATCGCATATAAAATATATCGTATCTAAAACTATGGAATATATCTGTAATTAGATTACTGAAAATTCACTCTAATTTGTTCATAATATTTTCAAATTCTGTTATTGTTAATATAAAAATTGTTAAACAAGCATGTGAAAAATGTTGTTTTTTTTCTTTCGTTATTCAAAAGTTTGTATAATACATTTGATATGAAGACTTTATAAACAACATTCTGTATATAAGTTTGGCGGATTGTCGTTACTTTTCATTAGTTCGAAATTATAAAGTAATCAATTATAATTTTAGTCATAAAATATCAATAATTTATTAGGTTGAGGCTTTCTATATTTAAAAGTTTTAAACATTTAAAAATTATGACTCTATAAACTGATTTTTATACAAAATCTACAATCTGCAGTATTCATTTATAAACAAAAAGAAAAAATTATCATAGAATTTGATTAATCATTGATCTTTAGAATTATCTGTCCCTATAATATTTACCGCTATTTCTACATGAATAATTACTTTTCTATATATAATAGCTTTGTCAAATATTTTATAAATAGATAAATTATTAATTTATACATTAGAACTTGTTCATTTTGAATAATAAAATCTGAAAACTGATTTGATTCTTTAATTGCCACAAAAATATTAATAAAAGTCTCGATGAATATTTATCGCTATATTTGTAAATAAATAGATATATTTCTATATAGATAATATAGATTATATGTTTTTTTTTAATTTCTTATATTATACATCTTCACCAGTTTGCTATATTGAAAAATAAGAATATATTATTCTAACGAGTGAAGAAAACATATAATTTAATGAAAAGTGATTTACAGAAGAAAGGAAAATTTTTTAATTTATAAAAATCCTTCAAATCAGGCTCCTGACCTGACTAGATAATTATCGATGAATGTTAACAGATCTTCAGACTGATTCTTGATTACGTGATTCGATTTCATAATGTTATACGCTATCATCAACATAAATCAATCAGCTTCAGGCGAAGATTTAATGTGGAATGAATGTATAAATATTGTAAGAATGCATATTAGGAACATTTTTTTTATTTAATAAGATAAATTTTTTAATTTTATAATTATAAAATAAAAAAATTAAATATTAGATTCTATTAAAATTTTATATAAAAGGCGATTAATCTATTCGGATTTGGCAAATCAATATTCCTTTGCATTATAATCTTATGAGAAGTTTTACTGGAAAAAAGAGGATAGAAAGTAAATGGAAGCATAAATACTAATTTCTGCTAAGCTGATAGAGCCTAAATCGATTCAACAAAAAATTTATTTTCAAATATTTTTGTACAAAAACAGACGTGATAATGAACCAATGAAATTTATATAATTTGATTTTATTCTATCTAAAACAGCTATAAATAATCAAGTAAAGTTTTATAATATTATTTTTGCAGCTATAGAAAAATGATTATAAAGTAAGAAAATCACATACTGTTCTATAATGTTGCCGAAGAAACAATGATTTTATATTTCCAATAAAAATTAATAGAGAAATTTAAAATATCATATATGACAATCGATTGTAATTTAAATTCCGCAATGTTACATATATTTTAATATTAATAAATTATTATAATTCTTTAAAATAAAAAATGTTAACTTATCTTTTATTAATATCTGGTGGAAATTTTAATCAAACCATCCATGGATCAACCTAGGCCCTAATGATTCGAACTATTTCGTTTGGTTCAGATTTAATAATGCAAATTTTATTTAGTATTAATAATTCTAATTTATTTAGTATTTGAACTTATATCCAAATACTAAATAAATTAGAAAATTATTACAAAATATTTTAGTGTTAAAAGTATGTGATTAATTTTTTAATCAATTAATATTGAATTTCAGTTTATCAACTAAAGTTTAATTACATTTATTAATTAAATCGATTGCGTTCAACTTCAGCATTTAAATATTGTATTCATTTAATTTTATTACACGTTCGGTCAAAGTGATAATTTACTTTGACATTTTTAACTGAAAAAAATTTCATATGCAATTTATATTAAAAATATATAAAAATGTTTATAGTACTAAATTAAAATATAAAATTCTTATATATAATCCAAATGAAAAATCGGAAGTTTAAATACTATGAAACAGGATGAAAATTATTCTATCAACTTTTCTTGCCAAACTTATTCAGGAATAATTTATCAAATTTAATTAAAAACTTTAAAATAAATCGTTATTTTATTAAATGAATTTATCATTAAAGTTACCATAGTAGTTATGAATTTTTTATTACGGAAATAATTATGCAAATAAATTGATTTTATTAATATTAACTTGTTTACACCACTTTTTCTCTTTTGATTGATTATAATTTAATTACTATGTATACAGCTTATTTGTGATTTCTTATAATAATACTAAAATAAAATCTTATAAAATAAAAAAAAAAAAACAATCTAATGTTATAATTTTCAAGGTTCATTAACTTATTAGAATTTTTATTCTGAATTATTAAGTATTTAAAATTTTATAGTAAATATGTGTTATATGTTTTAGTATATTTATTAGAACCTGTACAGTGTATCATATACTGTATATAAATTATTTATAAAACAACTTTTTAAATAAAATTTCATTCTTCTATCCATCTTAATACGTAAAATATTTGTATAAGAAAGCATATGCTAGGTTAATACTAAATAACCGATCAAAATTAAATATATAATTAAAGAACTTTAGATACTAAAAAAGTTGCTACATTCACGATTGTTTCTATCTTATATAGATAGATGATTTAGAATAGCGAATTTTCATCGATTATATTTGCTGTCGAAAATATTGATATTTAAGTTACTTACTTAATACTAATACATATAAGAAAGTTTTTGATAAAATGAATAAAAACATTAAATATGTTGAAAAAATATATGAAGAGTGTAAAAATTGGATATTTAGATATTGCTTTATAAATTAATAAAATTCTATATTTGTAATTTCAGATTTAATTTGTTGTAAACTAAAAGCCCATTTCTTAAAATATTAGCTATGGAAAGAAAACCTATAAATGTGAACAAAAGAAAATGCTACGATTAATTTTTTGTCAGAATAAACAGAAAAACGAATAACTCTGTTAATAATCTTATAGATTAAAGCATAAGATATCCTACTAATAATCGTGACAAGAACAGCTTCCTAAAACACTTCTGGCATAATTATAACATAGTAAAAATGCAGATAATGAAATTAATGCGCTGACATATTGGTTGAAAGAGTAATGTAGCTCCTTTTTATCTATAAAAGCTAGAAAAATACTATATTACACTGTATTTATCATAAATAATTTCTTTATAAATATGGAAAATATTGCATGAGTATTATCAGGATACTTTAAATTGAATATTTTTATACAAAACAAGATTATATTAGTGTACAAGAAATGTATCTATTATAGAACTATTAAAACGGATAGAAAGCATAACAAAAGTAATGCAAACCTGAAAAAGAAATTAAAGAAAGGAATTTATGTTTTTCTCTTAAATTTTATATAATATATATGTTACGGTAAAGTGATTAATCCAGTGATTATACGTAATCGCCGGTTATTATGTATAATCACCAACGATTTCGGTAAAGTGATAAATTTTTTCATATATTGCGAATTTATCACATTTACTGGTGATTATGCATACTCGCCGGTTCGTAGTGGTAAATATGATAAATAGTACTTTATTAATCAAATTTACCGGACATTATGCATAATTGCTAATCTAGGACGGTAAATTTGATTAATAATGCATTCTTGTCGAGTAATGAAATAGTTGGCTGCATTCATATTCATTTATGTAATAATTTCGGCTTTAAGCAGTCAAAGGAAAAGAGATCTCACTCGGTTCAAGAAATAATCGCAAATGAAGGTGCGGAAATCAGAGTTGACACCCGGATAAAGACGTCTATAAAACTTGAACACAATAGATTCGATATTTCTGCATATGACAAAAAAGAAATAGCCTATTATATGACTTATGAAATCAGAATCAAGATTTGTTAACAACAGTTTGAAAATGAAAAAATGAGGAAATATGAATTAATGGCAAATGAATTGAGCATGATGTATAAGTGCCAAGTGAAGATAATTCCTTGTGTTGACTTGGGATGGTATTGCAACAACTTACCACAAAAATTATATCAGAGCTATCGATTTGTCCCTAACCTAGAAGCGTGCATCCAGATTTGTATCCTCAAGAAGACTCTGGAAAGCATTCTCTTTTAAAAGAGTCGCGGATTTGACTATAAAGATGTGGAAACGTACTGGAACGGTTAGAGATAATCGAAATTAAAAGTGAATGAATACTAAGAGACTGTTGTAAGAATGAAATAACAGTAGCTCTATAATTAAATTATTAATTAAAACAACAAAAAGGTGGGAAATTTCATATTTATCAAATTTATGAATTATATTTTGGAAATTAAGAAAAATCTCTTTAAAAATAATATATTCAGTAATATTTATCAAACTTACCAAATTCATTTGGGAATTATACATAATATTTGGTAAAAGTAAAAAATTTTGTCACATTTATCAAATTTACCAACTTCATTTGGGAATTATGTAAAATTGCCGATAAAAGTGAGAAATTTAATGAAATTTATCAAACTTACCAAGATGATTGGTGATTATCAAGGATGTATGCATAATAACAGGCGATTATTTATAATCACCAATTAATCATTTTATCGTAACATATACATTAGATAATTTTAAATTAAAGATGTTATCGTAAAGAAAAATGGTTTATCTTAAACAGATGACGCTACTATAGGATAGAGGATGCCAGAAAGTCAGGGTGATACGTGAGTGACGTCTATATTCGTTTTATTTTTCGTTCCGGTTCTTTACAAGTTGGCTTATCGTTGAATTTTAAGTTTTAATCTTTTATTGTACAGTACAGTATATATTATTTGAATGAAAATTGATGAAAACTTATTCGTATATAATTTAGTCGAATTCTTGTGTTACTTTATTTAAAGGTACATGTTTATAAATGATTTTATAGGTATCGTGTTCAAAATTTATTTTATATTCTATTTGTATTTTTTGTTCACCCGTTAAATTGATATTTTTCTCTGTGTGCAGAAACATGCCGCGTATGAACAGATCTGCGAGAACGATATCTCTGCAGAATAAAGCAAGGCGTGTTCAGTAGACTTAGTGGCAAACACTAACGTAACAAACTCGGTAGGGGTTTTGATGACGCTATAGCCAAAAATTCGTTTCGAAATATGTTCAATTGTAATATAATCGTTTCGTAAGCTTATTTGTAATAGCAACTTTTGCTCTGCTGCACAATTCTTTCAAAATATTCGATTATTCAGTTCACAACGATCTGGAATCCTGGCCAAGTTCCAAACAAACTAATGAACGTGACGATGACTAAAGAATTTCTTATATCTATAATACATCCAAGTATATCATTATTTCATTACGCTTAGACTATCAATATTCTACATTCGTTTACTGGTTAGTTTCAAAATATATTTAGTCATCGAACGAAGAATAACACTTAAATTACGTGATTTTAAAAATGATGTTTCGCATATATCACTAATTTTTTGTATAGATATCTACGGGTAATATAAAATACGCTACGCTTGAAAACCAATCAGGGAATTAGAAATATACACACTGTATTGGAATTTCAAGAATTTTTTAATGATGTTGAGGGAATTTTTTTTCAAAGTAATTTGTGTGTAGTGTGCCGAAAATAATTTCAATGAATTAACATTACACATAATAATTTAAATTGTTAATTTAATGATAGTAGTAAAATGGGGAAGTAACGGTGGCGTGAATAACAGTGTCATGGCGGCGATGACGTCACTGTCGCTGCTATATTGGGGTGAATGTTTCTTGCATACAGGTGCGTGAATAACAGTATTACTGGGATGAGAAAATATTGGTTTTAAAAAATAAATACGGTGCTGAGCCAATAAAATTAGGTTTATCATTATTATTTATATTGTAAGATTTAATAATACAAATGTGACACTATATTTGAATTCATTAATCACAAATTTTTATTTATATACATAAGTTATTTACAAATATCGTTATATAATTTTCATTCACTAAATTCTTTAATGACCCAGTCTCTATCAGATATAACCTCACAGAAGCTACAATGGTTTGTAAAAGTATAGTGATTACAACAATTTTTTGCTATTTCTATTGTTTTTGGACACCCTAACCCTTCCAGGTCAACATATGGGTTGCCATATGAGCCGTTCACTGCACAAATCGATTAACTCCATAAAACAAAAAGTGGAGAAATGCGATGAAATAATTTACGTTGTTTTTTAAAATTCCCTTTATAATATAAATTCAAATAAATATTGTAGAATGCATAAATACAGATGTAGCTTTCATGTAACTGTATATAAAATTAATAAGAAAGAATAGCCAAAAAGTAATCGTCAGTAATGATACAATTTTTATGTGACTACGGGAGTTAATCGATTTGGCAAGTGAAAAAGTAATAAAGTTAAATAGTGTTCATATTTTTAAGTTTTTTATTATAGTAAAAGTTAATTATATTTTTATTATAGATTTTTCATAAAAATGAATATTAATGGTTCTATTATAATATATCATTTGTGATTAGCAGCAATATATATATTCATCAGCAATATAAATAATGTCTTCTTCATCAGCTGTATGTGAGGTCTCGTCATTTCGATTTGTTCTCAAGTTTTTATATTAATCATGTTTAACAGGAGGAATGAATTTTAACAGGTCCATCATATCTCCTTTTTTCCCTTATCACAGTTCTTCCTTTAGTATATAATAAAGGCTGATCTACATTTTTCAAACTTTGTTGTCTACCTGCTACAGTTTTCCTTATGTTAATGGATTTAATTCTGAATCTTCATTATAGTCACATTTGAATTGTATGAGGTGGGGTTTGGACCTTTCTAACTTTATCCAGTGCATTTTAAGCCAATTTAGTGGAAGCTTTCCAACGGTTACTTTTCTGTTAATAATAATTAATTTCACTTCACAAATACTTGATTCTGCAGCAATTACACTATGACGGACTAATTTATTTTACTTTAATTCTAATAAGACGGAACTAAAAAATTTACCGCTATCATCCAGCAGTTACTACTGAATTTGAGTTGAATTATTGCAACGATTTACATTGGAGTATGGAGTTAATCAAAATGGCTTCCAAAATAAATTATTTATTATTCAATAGCCAAAAAAATTTTGTTGTTTAGTGGTGTTAATCTTTATTATTTGGGAAAATTAATCATAAATATACAAAGTCATGATTGAACCAAGTGCTTTGACATTTAAATTTAAGATATTTCAAAAAGTGGAGTTAATCGATTTGTGCAGTGAACCTTTACTCACATATGAATGTGAGTAAAAGGAATATCTAACTGATTCCCAATCAATTGTTTGATATTTATTGATCTCTTAGTTTCCTTGGAGAATGGTATCAACCACTTTGGAGACTCCTGATATAGATGTTTGCTACTTGATTTCATTATACAGATCATATGAGTTATTGATAAAGAGAATCACATGATAATTTATTTAGAAGATTACAAAAATGGAAAAATTGAAAAATTTATTAGAATTTTTAAAATATTCACACATGAAATTTTTATCCTTTTTTTAGGATTTATAAATTTATTAAACTACATAAAACCCATGAAAATGAGACCAGCAATCCCAAAATTCACAGCATCCATCTTTTGCTTAGAATAAATATAAGCAGTCTGGTATTAAGAAAAATTGAAGGAGAACAAGTATACTATTGAATCGCTCATATTCAAAAATTATACAAATTTGGACCTGATAAACATGAGAATCTTAAATATATTGGTTATACAGCCAGATCTCTTAAGAAAAGAGTAAAAGAACATAAAAAAGATATTGAGAACTCCGCTTCCACCACAGCTCTTGCGCAGAGAGCATTACTCAGTGAAGTTTCGACAAACTGGGAAGAAGCTAGACTTTTAATACAACAGGATGACTCTAAAAAAGGAAGGATGGCTGAATCCATAGCAGTTTTTAACAGTGACAGGTCCACAATAAAACCTATTAATAAAATAGACCTGTAATAAAAAGAATACGAATAAAATCACAAACAAAAAAGGAGAGAACTGCAATCAAAAAAGCACAACTTTGGATGCAAGACAATGACATGACAGTAACAAAAGAAGATAAATCTAAAAAAGTGGTGATCCTGAAGAAAACAGAGTATGATGACCGCCTGCAGAGCTACATTGAAGACTCAGGTGTGGAGGTTCTACAGAATGACCCAACAGAAGCACTCAAAAGGGCAGTTACCCAACTCATAAAGACAAAAGCATTCCCAGATTTTTTGAAAACCAATAGGATACAGAACCTTGCATGTCCAAGGTTGTTTGCTTACATAAAATCACACAAAACGCCCATAGGATTTCGACCTATAGTAGAAAAATGTAGATGTCCGACCTACAACCTAGAAAAA
>WUQG02288163.1:0-19602 GCA_011317285.2 Androctonus mauritanicus | reverse complement strand
CAGAATGGCTTCTTCCACCATTTCACCCATCCTTGCACGACCTGCATTCAGCTGGGATGAAAGAAAGGATCCTGTCTCACACAACTGTCGGTGCAAGCGCTCAATGTTTTACAGTTGGGCAACCACCTGTTGGGAAATCGCTCTCCGTACAACCTTTGAGCCTTTAAGCTATTTCCATTTGCAGTTCCATAAACAAAATGCATATCAACCTTCTCCTTATTAGAGAAGGGCAACATCTTCCGATGCGTTACTACCACGATTGACAATTGCACACTCGAATCAGTGGCTTTTATCTATGAATCGTGATGAAAATTTGCATACGAGCTCTTCTTCTTCTCATAACATGCAAATAAATACTTGCAGCGGGGTAACTCACAACAGGAATGGAGCTTTCACGTTTGCATGAAACAAGTTTCTAAATGCACCAGCACCTTTGTGTTTTGTTTTCAACCATGCATTCTTTGATAAAAATTGTTTGTTTGGGTGTGTACTGTCACCTCTTAAAATTTTGCCCATCTTTTGTGAATCACCCTGTATAGTTATTAGAAGATAAAAATATTAAATGATATTTGATTGTTATATTATAAATGAAAATGAAGGTTTCCATCAAAAATCCTTATCCTGTTATCACAATATATATAGGTAGTTCTTGTTTATGAACTCTCATTTGACAAGTTCCAAAGTTTGTGAGAATTTCTCATACGTAATGAGAAATTCTCACAAACTTTCATATATGAAGTGTCAAAAAAATCGAAAATATATGAATATTAATTCTAATAAATAAATATTAAACATTCATAAAAAGAGCATTTAAAACTACATACATAGTTATGCAATACGGTATAACTAGAGTTTGTAGTAGAAACTCCATCATTACTAAAAAATCAAAATGGCAGATTGAAAAGTGAAAATAATGCACCCCTTGGTTGCCATAGTTTTGCTGGCACATTAAGTAAATAACTTTTATTCCTGGATTGTGCACAAGGTAGTAGTTCATATGTATAAAAGCTGATCTACTTATCTATCAATAATAACAAAGAAAAACTTCTTTAACATTTATATGACATAAATAATTTCTTTATTTTTAAAATTTTATTGATTTTAAATGCCATATTTATCATTTCTTTATAAAAATAAATCATTGAATAATCATAAATTATTGATTTTTTTGACCTTTGCTTAATTTCATTATGGTCAAATTTCATTGTTGAGAATGGAATTCCTGTTTTAACATTAGGCCCTATATATATGGGAAATTGATTTTTGATTGTAAAGTTTTTACTTTACAAGTGCACTCCAGAAATGAATTAACTTGTATAAGTTGAGAACTATTTGTATAATGATTATCATAAATTCAACATTTCTTTATAAAGCAAAAAAAAATACTTTGTTACCATTAATTGCAGATATAGAGAATTTTTTAATCAGGATAGCATTATAATTTGCATTTTATGCATATAATTAAAAACAATTCATAAAAAATAATTTTTTTGAATGGAAAGTATTTCAATACAAACAAGAAAACTTGTGGGACAAAGTGATAAGATTAGAATATAAAATAACCATTGATAAAATATGCAATTTGAAAGCCATTTACGTTGTTCATATTTCACAATTCTCCACAATTATTGTTTTGCTTTTGTCCCATCCTCTCCCCATGACTTTAGATCAGTCAGCTGATAATATCCATTCTTTTTCTAGTAACTGAAATACAAAGCATATTTGTTTTGAATTCAAGAAAAGATTTATAATTGTCTGAAATATGATACTTTGTTTACATAATTTTAATAAGACACTGAATTACATAAAAATTCATTAAAAATTAACAAACTTATTATGCAATTTTTTTTTCATTAAAAAGAAATTTTTTCACAAAATAAAATTTCACATGTTTGGAAGATTTATTTTAATAAATAGTGAAATTTTGAGCAAAATTGAGGACTAATTCCACAGGAGATCACTAATCTGCAGATAATAGACATTCATGGTTAAGTGTTTAAGATCCTATGTATATATGAATATTTTAAAATATTCAAACAACTAACAAGTGAAGAAATGAATCATGTTGCAAAGACTGAAGCTATATAAAGTATAGAAACAATAAAATGTTTTCCATTGCTTGAAATATTTAATTTTAGTTGATTTACTGATTTTTTGTGATTTCTCAAAACATTTTAGTCTTAGATAATTTTAGAAATGGCCATCAACAGAAAAATTTTGTTAATTGTTTTAATTTTTCTAATGATTATTTAAATATAATTTTAAATTACTTTTAAGTTTTACAGATAAAAAAAAAAATAGGTGCACAATAGACTTGTATTGGTCATGTGCTTGGGCTGTATTGGCTCCTCCCTACTACTACTACTACTACTACTACTAATAATAATAATAATAATAAAATATATATATTAAGAATTTTAAAGAAATCCATGTATTTTTTTATCTTTTCTTTTGCTCTAACTATCAACAGATACTATAGGCAAGCAAAATATAAATTCTTTATTAGACAAGAATTCATATTTTTTGCCTTTTAAGCATTCTTCAATTGCTGATGAATTATCCATTGCTTTTGAATCTGCAATACAGCAGAGTCCTGACTTATAATGAGGATGCATTCAAAATTTTCAGGTAAATTACAGATCGTCATAGTTACCATTATTGCAAAATTGTTGATGTGACTATCATATGTATGAATTTGTCATAAATAATAGCTATTATAATTACGAATTATCATAAGTCAAATCATTATAAATTGGATCTTCTCTTCTATGTAATAATTATACCTAGAACAGATTTTTTTTTTTGTTTTAAAAAACCCTTAGTTTTATTTACTGGAAGAATAGATAAAAACTCTAGTAATATCTCATTTGAAATAAAAACCATCAATTCCATATTTTAAATTAAACTTTTGCATACTTTATGTAAGTCGAACATCTTTATTCTAAAATATTTATTACAGTACACAAATATATAAAAAGATTATTTATTTAAAAATTATATATTTGTTTTTTTTTTTTTTAAATTATCAGTTTGAATTAAATCTGTTTTCTTTTATTTTTTACAGAAAGTGATACTTGATTACAACAACTTATTTTTATGTAACTTTTTTTAACATGGAGAATGGTAAAATAAAACAAAATAGAAAAAATGATGAATCTGAAGATGTGAAATTTTGCAAGGAGGATTTAAAATCTAAATTAACTCCTTTGCAATATCAAGTTACACAAGAAAAAGGAACTGAAAGGTATTTCTATACTTAAAATAATTTAAGATTATGTATACATTCTCTATCCAAGTTATTTATTATAGTAAATACAGATCTAATATTTTAAACTTAACAAGTTTAGTAGTAGAGATGAGAATTCTTGTTCCTAACTTTATTACAGTTTCCTTAAATTTTCAATGTGAATAGAGATCATCCATAAATTATATCATACTATTAAATAGAGTCATGCAATTGTGACATTATATTGCAAAATAAGTTAGTCTTACATATATGTGACTAAAAAATTCTTTTTATAAAATATAAATAAGAATAAAAAATAAATGTTTGTGCTTAATTGTTTGAAAAATAAAGGATGTAATGTGACAAATTTGGAGTTATGTCTGTTATAAAATGTAAGACATATATAGTATCTTATTCTAAGATATCTATATTCAGTTGTTTGAACATTTACTTGAAAGTTAAAGAATATATATAACAAAGTACCAGATAAGGTTTGATCCACACTGTTGAGCCACTCATGGTTTGATCTCTGTCTGCTCTCAGTCCAGTCAAATATTTCTGATTGTTTGTAACAAGTCTGTTCACACTATGGGTAACAGTTGAGTCTCATCCAATCACACACTGGTCAAGATTGATTAGAAAGAATATTTCATCAGAGCATGACCAAACTTGTCTTGACTTGTATTAATAGTGTGAATTGCCTTCTTTGTTCAATCAACATTCATTCCAGTGCTTTTATTGTTTAAAAAGTTTAAGAAAAATTATATATGCTATGAACAATGGAAAACTTATATGGAATTCTGAAAAAGGTGTGTTTATAAATTAATATTATTTACCCTAGAGTTTATCTATATAAATACATACAAAGTGAAATTAATATAATGATTTTTTTCATTTTAGATGAAATGCTTATTGAATTGATCAAAAACAAACCAGGTTTATATAACTTACAATCACCATATTATAGTGATAATAATTATAAGAAAATCTATTTGAAAATATTTTATAAATTTATCTTCGTCGTTTGTTAAATGAGGATATAAGATGCAATATTCTCCTTCAAGTTTTTTTTGTGTTAAACTTAGATATACCCACGTCCTTCTTTTTGTTTTTTTTCATTTGATATTTTCCTCCTTGTCAAGAAGGATTACCGTAATTGATAATTCCTTAAATGAAAAATTTAATGCCATAATTGTTAACTCCTCAAATAAAAATTTTCTACAGCACACACACTTGTGCTGTAGAAAATTGTTATTTGAGTGCTGTAGAAAATTTGTTATGCGTGTGTGCTGTAGAAGATTTTTATCTGAGAAGAGTGATTTCAGACTTACTGATGAGTGAATATGTGAACACATTGTAAAATGACTGGACTGAGAGCAGAGTGAGATGAAAAACATGAGCAGTTTGATAGTGTAGATCAGGCCTAAAATAAAATCAGAGAAAATTTTTAAGTAGAAGGAGAAGTCTTTAATTTGTAACATTTCAGTCAAGCTTGGTTTGACAAATGAAGAAGGGAAAGGAGAGTGTCTAAAAGTGTTTGAAATAGTGTGGTACAGTTTATGAATGCTCTCACAATAATATTATTCACATTGAAAACTTTTTGACTAATAAAGCTTGTTTATATTACAAATATCAAATTCTGTATTGCATTAATTTTTTATGTTTCTATGTTCATTTCAAAAATATCATTAAGAAAATTAGTCTGTTGTTATAAACAATCACAAATAATAATAATAAATAAAAAATGTAAAGGATGAAAGGATGATAAAAAAAATTTATTGTCCATTGGAAAAATAAGTTTTATTTGTGTAAAATTAGAATTGTTTTCTTTAATATTGGCATTTGAGAATATCATAAAAATAAATTTCAAATTATAAATCCATAGTTGAAAATATTACATCTATAAATATCAAATTCTATTGAAAAATTTTGAAAATAAGAGTACTGTTTTTGTAAAAATGAACAGTGGAGTTAACAAAAGTCATCATAGCATCAGATGTTGACTAACTGAGGATTGCAAAGTATTAATTATCTACTCTAGTTTGCTTATAATAATGATTGTATTTATTATATATAATTTATATTCTTTGGTTCATATCTTCATAAGTTTTTCCTATATATCAGGTTCTCAAATTATTTTGTAAAAAAAAAATTCTGTTGGTCAAGTCTCATTTCTAATTATTTAATATAATTTATTATTTTTAAGATATTTTTATTTTCTCTTCTTTACTAATTATGCGAGATCAAATTTATTACTTTGTACCACTTATTATAGTATTAAGTTATAGTCAACAATAACATAACATCAGTGATGTCTTTTAAAAATTTTTGCAAGAAGTTAAAAATCTGAAACAATGAATATTGTTTATAAATACAATTTATAATAAAATTTTTATATTAATGTAAGCAAATATGCTTTATGAAAACAGTGTTATGAAAAATGCTAAATTTAATTTAATTTTTGAATAAATGAATTTTTTTGTCCTAATAGTTTTTGGTAAAATAATCATCATATTCAAAAGTCACAATTAACATATTTTATATAATGTGATTATTATTTTTATTATTCATTTTTAATTCTGATTTTCAAATTTGATTTTGTTTTTGTGAATCAATCAGAATCAAAATCTTTTTAAAAATTGTCTAAAGTTAAGACAGTTGTTTGAGAAAAATTTTATAATTTTTAATTAACAACTTAAACAGCTTGGAGCAAAGGGGAAATTTAAAACTGATTAACAGGAAACAATTAAATATAAAATAACTTTTGTAAACTACTAAATTATAATATGCATTACTATTTTAATGCTTTTTGTACATGAATAAATGTCAGGATTTTTTGGAGTCCACAAAGCAGTTAAATTTTTGTTTGAATTTATGGAAATTGAATTTTTTATAAATTTTCATCTGACAAATAGTTTTCAAGGAAGGTATTACCCTTATAGAATGAGAAATAGCTGCAAAATAAATTTAGGCTGATTAATAAGTTCATATGATATTTTTGAAGTTTACTGCATTAAAAAATCATTCAAATTTCAGAAGGGCATGGCAGCATATAAATTAAATATTGAGTTATCAGTAAGTTGATTTTAAGTTTAATTTATAAATAAAAATTCATTTTTGTTTTTATAAACTGTAAATTTTTTTATAATCAGGCCCTACAGTGGAAAATACTATAAAACAACAGAAAGTGGAATGTATAATTGCATTGTTTGTGGTGAAGAACTTTTTTCTTCAGAGAAAAAATATCACTCAGGTTGTGGATGGCCTGCATTTTGGGATGTGACTGATCGCACTAAAGTTAATTTTAAAAAAGATTTGTCTCATGGTAAGAATTCCAGAATAATAAAATTTATTATAATGACAATTTATTATCTAATGGTTAATAATAAATTTTATAAATTCATAAAATGTTCTTTTTTATATTATATGCAATATTGTTTTCTGTTTTTTTTTTTTTTTTTATAACCCTGCTGTTCAATATCTTCCAAAAAAAATTATATCAATGAGCCTCAGAGTTGAAAATTATTATATCCCCTCAAGTATGGCAATTTCTAATATTTCTAATTAAGTTTAAATATTTTCTAGTCAGTCATAACTATTAGAGATTGTATAATTGTTTCTTTCTTTCCTTTTATCTGGAATATTGAATTTTTCATTTCTGTTGAATAAATATATATATGCTAATGTGCTTTTCAAAACTATTAGCTATAGAAAAATTTCCTTTTTATGTTTTTGTTTTCATCTTATAATTTATTATTTAAGTAATGCTTCATTTGAGATTCAAAATAGAGGAAATTTTCTATTAAAATCTTTTAGCATATGCTTGTTGAGCTTTTCCTATGATTTCATATTCTTTATAAATCATAGTGATAAATTTTTGTGGAGGGGCATATTATATGAGTAAATACAGGTAGTACCTGCTTTTATGAACTAATTTGTTCCTGGAACGGGCTTGTTAAGTAAGAACTCTTAAACCAAAAATCATTTCCCATAGACATAATATTAAAACTAGAAGTTAATTATTAATTTTGTTCTCTACAAGGAAATTTGATCATAATAAAATTAAGTAAAGATCAACAAAATTAATAATATATGATTAAACAATGATTTATTTATCTAAATAAATGAAAATATAAAATTAAGCAAATTATAATAATAAAGTTTTTATGTCATATTAATATTAAAGAATTTTTATTCTTCATTATTACTAACAGATAAAGTAGATGAGTTTTAATGCAAATGAACTAAAGATATCTAAATCAGTTCTATTTTAAACTATTTGTCTAAGATAGAATTGTGTTTACCTTAGACACAATTAATTCTATTTTAGACAAATAGAAGATATTTACATAATATGCCAAATAAAACCAGACGACATGCTACTTCCACTTCTCAGCCATCAGTTTCAATTTTCCAGTTTTGAAACAGTCAACAAAGTTTCTGCTACAAAACCAATTGTATTGTATTATATAGTTATATATGTGAGTTTAAATGCTTTTTAATAAATATTTATGATTTATTTATTGTAATTAATGTTCATGTTTTCAATTTTTTTTGATACTTTATATTTGAAAAAAAACATAAATCTGGGAACTCAAAAGTTAAGAACTACCTGTGCATCTGAAATATTATAGGTTATAAATTATAATTTTTAGATAGAAACATCAAAAAAAAAATCTTTTAAAATTCAATATTTAAGAAATTTTTAAAAATATAACAAAAGTTTTTTTATGAAATTTTATTTTTATATTGTGATATATAATTTTGTTTTTAAATGCTGCATATTTTTTATCAATTTTGCTATATATTATATATATTAAATATGTTTTAATATATACAAAATGAATAATGTATATAGTTAGTGTACAGTATTATTGTTTAAATATAAAATAATTTAAAATAATAAATACTATAACAATATATTGCATGTTATATATATAAAACATTTCTTAATGACCTGGATATTTTTGAAATAAAGATTCTATCTAGCATACTGCTAAAACTTGAAAGTAATTTCAAAAATTAAAAATATTGAAAAAGCTATATAAAAAAAAATGGCAAAGCACTTGTGACATAAGGTATCAAAATTGGCATAAACTGTAAAGACAGATAATTAATCAAGTCATTAATCTTTCAATTTAAATAATATTTTATTCTTTTTTAAGTATGTTTAATTACAGAAATAAAGTATTTAAAATTAATAATTAAATCAGTTTTAACATAATAATAAATAAAAATGCAATTTTAAAAGAGTTGATATAGTTTACATTAATTATTAACTATTTTAAACTATTATGCTGTAGTAAGCATTATAATATTTAAATAAATGTTTTTATAATATTTAACATCAACAAGTAAAATGGCAATGACTTTCTTGATTCAAGAAAGTCATTGCCAAGAATCGATCAGGAATTTTTACATTGAAATTAATAGAAAAAGATTTTCATTTTATGAATTTTCATCTTACAAACATGTATCAAGATCCCAGTTATCTTCATAAATCAAAGAATACTGTATATATATATATATATATACAATAAAAAAAAATATATATGTATATAAACACAAATGCCTATGGATATAAAATAAAAAAACATTTTTCCCTCTCCTGATTAATGCTGTTTATTTTTATTTTAATTTCACATCAAGAAATAAAATATGAATTTAATAACCAAATAAAATATTTTGTATTAGTAAAATTAATTCATTTAAAATGGTAAAGTTTTTGAACACACAAACATATAGAATGCACAGTGGCTATCAGAAGAGGCAAAAGAGGCAGCTGCCCTGGGTATCATGATTTTGGGGGCCTCAATTTATATAGCAAAATGTTACAAAAAATATTTTTGTATATTTTTATACTGTTTGAGTTTCAGTATTTGTCAAAATTTAAAGTTCTCTATCAATGTTTTTGCTTTTCTTGTAAATAAATAAACACAACACTATTTAGCAGTAGAAAAGGTTTTAATACTCATAATTCAAAACATTTTCAATTAAAAACTTGATCAACTTCAATGGAGATATACAAATTAACAGAACATTACTAAAAAAAATGGAATAATATCTATTTTTTGTATTTTTGTAATATTCTGTTAATTTGTACATCTCCATTGAAGTTGATCAAGTTTTTAATTGAAAATGTTTTGGATTATGAGTATTAAAACCTTTTCTACTGCTAAATAGTGCTGTGTTTATTTTCATTTTGACTGGAAAGAAGCAGTATAATACTCATTTAAACCTGTTTTCACTTTTCTTGTATACTTACCATTGTATATTTGTCAATTTTGTCTTTTTTTTTTTTCCTCTCAAGACCATCAAAAATAGTTGCCCTAAGCCTTACATTTTCTCTGCAAATCCCTAACAGTTTATATATTATATAAATACTTAACTTCTTATTTAATATATTTGATTAAAGCTATATGATATTAATAATTTATTAGTATTTTATAAATTTTCTTGATTTATTTTATTGTTTATGCTCTTTTGACTAAAATTGCTAGAAAAATTTTAAAAGAATTTAGTTAACATAAATTGTTTTAATTCAGTAGAAAATATGATTTCTTTTGAGGACGTCTCATTAAATTTAGAATTTTATTCTTTATTTGATGATTTCCTCAGTTATGACAAGTTTTTTACATTGAAATAAGTTATTATTAGATAATGAGAGATAAAATAATTTCTTTACATTATTCTTGTAGAAATGGTTGAACAAATTTTCCAATGCTAAAAAATACACATAAGCAGTTTTGCTTTTTAGTAAAAAATTTGCAATGAAGACAACTTATATTTTTATGTATAAAATGCAAATTATTTAAGATTGTCTTAAGAATCTTTTCTTGTAATATAATGCCAGAATAAATTTTATATTTGATTAAATTAAAGTATTCCATTCTGTTTTTTAACCTTTTATGATATTAAATTTTTGCAAATAATGAAACTACAAAAAAAACAGATTAAAAATAAAAGTGAAATAATACTATATAATAATTCTACAGAATTAATTCTATAAGAAAAATGATTTAATGTTAATATAGCATTAATATACAAATCATTTTAATTATTTATATATTGTAAACTGTGAAACATAATTTTTAAATATTTTATCAAAATTAATATATTTAAAAATAATTTTTTATATAATTACTTTCTAAATATATCATTATATATTATAATAATTTTAAGTTGGTCAAACAATGAAAATTGAATAAATTACTGGCATACATTTATGTTAGAATTATCATATTTATCTTGAATGATAATCAAAAACATTTGAATTATGTACATATGCTACAAGTTCTAGAAATTCTTAAAAATTTAATAATTTTATTATTATTATTTTTAAAAAATAATAATAATAAAATTGAGTAGTTCTGCACTAGGCAGAAAATAATTTTTTATTTCTCAAAAGAAACATTTTCAACCTGTCAACTGGTCTACATCAGCTTTAGTTATCCATACTAAAGCTAATGTAGACCAGTTTACAGTGGTCAAAAATGTTTCTTTTGTGAAATAAAAGATTCTTTTCTACCTAGTGCTTTACTACTCTTTTTATTTCTTTTATAAGTAGCAGAATGTCTACAACTGTAGTTGAGTAGTTCTTATCACATTTTAAGGATTAGACTGAGAAAAAAAAAATAAAATGAAATAAAATATAAATGGAATAAAATGATATATATGTTTGTTAGTACAGAGTTGAGTTAAGCATATTCAATCAAAATTACCCATAAAGGAAACTTTAAAAATAATGTCAAGAATGGATTCTAAGTCTATAATTAATTGAATGTTTTTTTCTTTTCACTATATAATAATGATGAGCATTACCCAAAAGATACTTCTATATTTGCAAAATTTTCTAATCTTGTTAACTTAATTAAGTTATTGTTTTTATCTTAAATTTAGATTATTCTCTATTACAAGATACTGTATAATGCAATGATATATATATGTATATCAGTGAAGTATAGTCATGTGGAAAAACTTTTTTGATTAAATTTTTAACAGTGGTTCTTCTGCATTGAGTATAATAAAATTCCTATCCATTTTTTGAAATTATTTTTTATTCACTATTTCAAACATGAAATGAAAAATGTTTCTATAATGCAATTGTTACTTGCTTTTTTATACTAATTTAATATAAAATATTTTTGCATGTGGTGATGGATTATTATTATTATTTAACATTAATATTTATGTAAAATTTATATATGTATTTATATTTACATATATTTATTTATATCTTTTTAGATATGCATATAGCAGTGACCTCAATACTTACACTCCAAATGGATACACGTACAATCCTCAGGGCCTGGCTTTTGATGTGGCCAGCAATGATTTTGTAGACAGCACAACTTATGATCAGAGACAACAGCTTGAGCCATTACCTGATACAAATAGCCTTCTTTTAACGACAGTATCACCTCAACCTTCAACAAATACACATTTAGGTATAATATACATTATTTATGTACAATATAATAACTCACTTTTAATTTTAATTATTATTTATTATCAATCAATATAGTTTTATTTTATTTGATCTTGAATACAAGATATAAATTAATATTACAAAAAACTTACTTGTATTAGTCCTTTATTAAATTTGTTTAATAAATGACTAATTAAATAATATAAAAAAATAATTTAAATTTTTAAAATAAAAATCATAAGTTAATTTATTTAAAATTTTAAATAAAATTTTAATAATTTTAAATCTTAAATAAATAAAATAGATTTAAATAAACATCAATAAATTATTCCATATTAAATAATTTCTTACATAGGAAACATACACAAGTATATTCTGCTTTAGATATGATTTCATATCATTGAACAAGTCATTTATTTGACCAAAATTCATTTAATTAACTCTATAATAATTATATGAGGAAAAATTATCATCTGGTTTTTATTTTTTGATATTATATGTAACAATATTCAATCATAACTTAATTGAAACTGAAAATTACAGAAAGATGATAGAATGAAAATAATTTACATATGACTGTCAACTATCTCCATAAAATAGATCAATTTTAGATAATATTATTTATAAATGTTTTTTAAACCATTTTTTATTCTATTTTCCAGAGGAAAAATAGCTTATAAGATCACCATCATATTTGTCAGTATGTCCTCAATAATAATTTATGAACTAATTAGTAGATCCATACTTAATTACCAAAAATTAAGTATGGATTATTGTGTTAGCCTGAGGATGACAACAGTTTCGTTGTTGAAAACGTTAGCATTAAATAAAAATTTTTACGTTTAACTGCAAAGAAGTGCTAGTGTATTACTATATTAGTAGATCTTCATGAAATTTGATGAAAATGCAGTGAGATTAAAGATATTCTCAACACTATATTTTTTATTTAATCTGTAATTTCAATTATTGAAAAATAACAGTAATAGAAATTTATGAGATAACTTTTAACTTCTGAATAACTTTTTTCAACTGAATTTCATAAAAATCATTTAATAATTCAAAAGATCACATCATTAGAGATAACTTTAATATTATAAATTTCAATTCTACAAATTTAATTGTTCTATAATATATTTGGAAAGTACAAATTAATTGTTTTTAAAATTTCTTATTTTTTAAAACGATTGTGATTGGTTCACAAAATCAAGATTTTACTATATAATAAGGATCATGTCCATACTCTTGTAATAAACTGGATAGTATTCATAGAAAAAGAAAGGAAGAGAGAGAGAAGGGAAAACACTTTCTTGTTGTTCTTTATCCAATCCAGTTGTGAATTCATGTTTGACCATCATGCTTTTATTTCTATGAGCATTGGTAATCAAGGATAAAATTTCACCATACTGATGATTGATCATCCAGTAATGGTATAATCTGATGGATGGGCTACCCCCTTGAGAATCCCAGATAACCTCAGGCATCAGTTTTATCTGGCCATTATGGCAAAGTTAAAATATCAATAGCCCAATAGGATCATTAGACTATGCAGTCTCCAAAGGGAATACTATATCTCTACGTATAATATTTATATTTGGATATGATATTAAATTTGTAGTTTATGTATTCTGTTCTGAAAATATTCATAAATATTTTTTCTCATATTATAAAAAATTTTTTATAATATGAGAAAAAATTATTGATTTCAATTTAATTGAGTTTGGATTTAATTATTTTTATTATGAACATAGTTTATGAAGAATTGATGTTTAACAATCAAAAGTCCAGCACCTACAGCAAAGGAATTCAATTTTAAAATTGAATTCCTTTGCTGTAGTGCTGGACTTTTGATTGTTATATTTGTAAAGCAAAGTGTTTATTTTATTTAGAATTGATGTTTTTTATTTTTCTTTATGAACTAGTTATATAAAGAAATTTGTAATTACATACATTAAAAATAATGGAAAAAATAAATAAAAAATTACAAAACTATAAAATTGCAACATTATTATATAATGCAATGAAATATTATTCATTGCATTATATAATAATGTTGTGTCTTATCTGTATTGGATGCATGCTATTAGCATAAATTTGTCCAATAAACACATCTTTAATTTCTTTCATAATGTGAAAAATTTATTATTATTGGCCTCTAATTTTCTTTTCTTATCTGCATTTCTCCTTGGTTTATAATGCTCTTTGTCTTTTTCTATTTTGATAAAACATTATTTCTTAATGCAACTTCATTTTATTATTTAAGTCAGTGTTTCCCAACTGAGGTCCAAAGAATCTTTGAGAGGATCCACAAGAAAAATATGTTTCAGTTTTATCTATTAAAATTTTCAAAATTTGTAATTTACATTTTTTATATTATATTGGAATTGTTTAATTATTAGCTTTACTAACCTATAAATAAATATTTCATTTAGGAATATTACATATGCATAAATGAGGATCAGCATATGTAAAGTTAGGACTTGGGGTCCACAAGCAAAAATGGTTAGAAACCCTTGATTTAAGCTAAAAACAAAGAAGGCACAAAGAAAAACTGCTTATAAATGATTTATTAAATAATACAGTTTTATATTATTTAATTAATTATTTATAAACAATTTTATGAGTTTCTCCAGATCCCTCATGAAAATGATGCAAATTTTTGATAGGTTATTATAAACTGATATTACTTAATAAACTTTTATACTTTAAATACATAGTACTCAGTCTACTACTAACATATGATTAATAATTACCGGTAGCTTAAAATAGCATTTTATTAGACATAGGCTAATTTTGTTGGTTTAGGATTGTATAAGTTTTAAAATAAAGACAATAAGAGTTATCTGTAGATTGCAGTTTCGGAAAACAGTTTAATATTTTAACTAAATTACTAGAAGAAACAGTTTAAAAATTCATCTCTTCTGATAAAACTACACATCCTTGATAATGTTATATTAAACATTTAGCTTAAAACATCTATCATTAAATATTTACAGATTTATAATTCCATAGATTGTTATAAAATTAAAGTATGAATTGATGATTGTTTTAAGATTTATTCAAACTCACATTCAAACTAAATATTTCAGAAATTTCACTCTACAGATATATAATTCTTTTGAAAAATTTATTCACTTTATAATTATTTATTATTTAATAGATAATTATTATTATTAAATTATATTAAAATTACTATATTATAGCAGTTTTATAAGCTTGCCAAATAGGAAATCATATAATTTATATGCTATGAATATTGGATATTAGATTGGTTATTGGTTATCTGCATAACAAATATAAAATCTGATATATCTCCATTAGATTCATTATATCTTAATATACCTCAGTATACTGCTACACTTATATAGTATTACCTCAATTCAATCACAGTTTATGATGTCTCTCCAAAAGTATTGCCAACAATTTTTTTAAGATTTTATTCTATAGCTTTTATTTTATGTAGTTCTTAAATATATTCATTAAAATCATAAATCTATTTTTCTATCACTATTATTCTTCATTATTATTTGCCACTTCAGAATAATTGTATACCCCAATGGTAAAAAATTAGGATCTCCATGTATCTGACAAAATTAATAAAGATGCATGCATGATGCACTATATTTGTATACAAAAGCAAACTATGGCATTGTTATTCAGTAAGCTGAAGAACAGCTTTCATAGCATTAAGTTTGATGACAACAAATTCCTTATAGCTACATTAAAATATAGGTACTGTTTTACTATTTTAATAAAACATTTATTTTAATGTGACAAAAACAACAACAAAACAATTGAAAGAGAAGGTGTAAATGTAGAAAACAGAATTTTGTTTCTAAGGATTGCACCTTGATGATGTAGAATAAAAATTCTTTTATGATTTTGGAGCATTACTTTTGGAGTGATATAAAAATTGGGTGTAAAGCACAGATTCTGTATTTTTATCAATATATGATCATGTAAGTGTCAGCCTATTCAGTAGGCATATAAAAATTTTTACTTTAATTTATTTGGATTAATGTATTATATATTAAAAGAAGGAATTTAAAAAACATATAATATAAAATAATGAATAAATTATGGAAAATATATAATCTTTGATATTTGATCATATTCAAAGATTTATTATAGTATATAATAAATCTTTGAATATGATATATTCAAAGATATATTATATACTATAATAAATCTTGAATATTTGAAGATAAATCTTGAATATTTGAAGATTTATTATCTTCAAATATCTTTGAAGATAATATCTTTTAAGATATCTTTGAAGATTTATTATAGTATATATACTATAATAAATCTTTGAATATGATCAAATATCAGTAATTAAATGAAGAACTTATCATCAACTATTAATTATTGAATGTAGTAATTGTGACCATTGTAATTCAATGAAGATTGCTCAATTATTATTTTTTGATACAATTATTTAGATTGATCAGTTATTCATGCTACATGACCATTATAATCTAATGAAATCATTTATTTAGCATTACTTTGTCAATCTCATTCTTTATATATATATATGAGAGGTAAGAAAAGGCCAAAAATAGTCAATTTGGAGGCAAACCAGCTCTTCACAGCAGTAATGACCTCCTCATTATTGAAGAAACTTCTTCCCCATAAATGTTTTTTCATATTTTGAACAGTTCTGCCAAGTCAGAAGAATATGGAATATGCAAGATACCAATAGATTTTAAGTACATTGCTTTTCATAAATTCAATATAAAAAGTAAAAATGGTAGCCAACCATAGTTTAATGCCTCAATATTAAAGTTACCCATAGCAACAATAAGTTTTGTATGACATGTGATATGTGCAACTCATGTTTACTATTAAGGTTATGTCAGCATATTTACGAATTAATATGTAGTTTTACAGAATTTAGACTTTAATTTGTAATGTTTACATTATTATAGTAATGAATATTTAATTTGTTACTTTAAATTGTTTCTTACATTCTATATTCAATTTTTTGTATTCAGTTAAAATTTTTCTGCTGACGAGGGCTATGATTATGCTGAAAGCACTTTGGATTAACTGAATAGAAGTGTTTAAATTATGCTTAAATTGTATATTATAAACCTTTACTAATACTCCTACTGAAAGTTCTCTAAAGATATTGAACTTGTGAAAAGCAGTGTGCTCAAATTGTATAGTACAATACATGTAGTAGATTTCATATTTTTGCATTTAATATAACAGTAAATTTTGAGTTATGAACAGAACTTGTAAATGCATTATATTTATAACAAGAAGTGCATGAATATATGAAAGAAGATTCTATGGTGTTTATAACAGTCTGGGAAAACAGCTCTCCTAAATGCCAGATTATTGATGATTTGTTGTATTGTTATTAATATCTAGTCTGTTTAAAGACACTGAACACGATGGATAATAAAATAAATATGCTATGAGCAATGATATTTGTATCATTTATTGTATATTTTGTCATTAATTTCTGCAAGAGATCTTGCAAAAAAATTATAAAAATATTTGCAAGCTAGTATTTAATTAATTTTTAATTAATTATTCTTATAAAATATAAATAAACTGGCAAATCAATGCCCACTGTTGACTTGGCAGTTTATTGTATTTTTTAAAGTTTTAAATAAAACTAAGAATTCATTTTAGATTAATTTTTCAACTTTTATTAAATGTTAATTGCGAACAGATACAATCATTCGGCAATGAATTTTATAAATTAAAATAAGTCAAATTGTGTTGCTGTGGCAACAACAATTTTGTTTCTTCAGAGTTAAGAGATATCTTAACAAATAATACTTAAATTAAACTCAAAACGTATGTCTGTAGGTATTAATTTAAGGATTTTAGAATTGAAACTTCTCTTTTTTTGCCTTTCTCTTGCAGAATTTAGTTAAATCATTTGTTGTTCTGTTTCATTTTGTCAAACCTAATACTGCCATATTAATCCCTTGATATATGTTAACAGAAATTTAGATAATTTGAAAGAATTTAAACTAACTATTAAAATTTCCATTAAAAATATTGAAGGATTAATTTGGCAGTATTAAGTTTGATTTGAATGTTTCCTTTCAAGTTTGGTTTAAAAAGTTTCATTTTGTTGACTTAATGGCTGTCTCTTACCAGCTAGAGTTAATACCAAAAATTTATAGCAATTATTATTTAAAAATGAAAAAATTGACAATTATTAAAAACAAATATAATGCACTGTCAGCAATACTTGAAATATTTAAATATATTTTAATAATAAATAGCTCTAACAGATTCCTCTCTGTTGGTGAAAATAATTTACATAAATTATGCTGATTCGTAGGACTTATATTAGTGATACCTCTCTTTATAACCTTTCCGGATAAATTCCCAAATAAACAAAAATTATTTCATAAAAATCACTTCAGCTGTTTTTGCATTATAATCAAACATATATGTACAGGTGTTTTAGATTTATAATATACTGTGATCCAGGTTTAGATCATATGACAAGAACTCTTAGGAAATTGGCCAATGTAAGAGTAGTATATAAATAACAACTGACTAATTTTTAGTGTATGAGGTATGAGAAGGATCATAAACATTTGGATATGTGATTGGAAATATATGTAGTACCTACAGAGAAAAATAGTACAGGCCACTTGGAAGAATAAATAAATAAAATAAGCAGGAGCTTAAAACAAGACAACACAAAAATGATATAATGTGTGGTAATCTTACAATAGTCCTAACTAGAAAATGCTGTAAGGGACGTATTGAAATGAGGGTATTGAGAAAGTGATCAATAACATGACAGAGGCAAAAGGAGGCAGAAGCATTGTTTATACAAAAAAAAAGAGAGAGAGTTATTGTGATCAATGGCACTCTTCCAGAGACTATCCCTCCTATCATGGTTATGGTACATAAAAACAAGCTATTATAAAAAAAATATAAAATACAATTTAGCATATGAAACAAATATTGAAAGACTTTGTCATAAATTGCATGTTGAACTTTATTGCTTGAAAATATATTAATTGTGTGTCTGTTTTATCTATATTGTATGCTCATATTATTCTATAAGCTCCCTATGTTTGAATCTCATTGTTAAATTTGTTGTTATAATATGTATGCAAACAGTTTTGAATTTACATTTAACAATATAAATTCAATGTACAATGTGAGAGATGTAACTAAAGATAAGCTATAAATATTCAGTGGTTTAAAACTATTTTGTATTGTAGCTAATGGAGTTACTGATGACTTTTGAAGTTGAAACATTGTTCCATGTCTTTATTGGATGTGTTTTGATTTAAGTAAAGAATATTCCTGTCAATATAGTACTTAAGTTAACTTTTATGTTTGCTGTCTATGATAGGTGCAGTTGTTAAGACAAAAATATATATAATTATTCATTAGAAATAGTTTTTAAAACAAAGTGAGTATGCTATAATGAATATAATTTAAAAATAAAACATAGGAATTATAAAACTGAGTTATTTATATTATGCATGGTACAATGCAAATAACCATAAAAAATATGCTTAGAACTATAATTTTCTAGTGGTAAATTTAGTGCATATTGCTTAGAAATATTAATAACACAATCCATCACTGGACATTTTATATATAAAAAATAATGTAAGTCATAAATGATGATGGTGATGACATTACTTATGTCATCTTTATCATTTATGACTTACTGATGTGATATAATTGGTGCAGTATTAAAGGCTGTAACACAATGAACGTGACGCGAACGAAGCATTAGAAAGCAACTTCACACGGTTACGTGCGTACAGTATGTCTTGGACTAGCTCTTCCCGTGCGGCTATTCGAGTTAACACATGTTGCCACGTGAAAGGAGATGAAAATATTGAACTTTGATCAATCAGCATGGCGAACAATACAATGCAGCAAGACACGAAGCAAGCAGTCAACCAATAGAAACAAGAATTTTATATACTTGGAAAATGGCAGAAGTTCA